>OZ020551.1:116955688-117211688 GCA_963971465.1 Lepidochitona cinerea | reverse complement strand
GTCCCACGTAAACGCGACAATGACACAAACAACAAAACAAAACAAACAAAAAAAAACAAACAAAAAATTATAAAAAAAAAGAGGGGGGGGGGTACAAACAAATTACATGGGGGGGGGGTTAAACTATCACGCCGAACGGAACAATAGACACACCCTCTCAACATTACTACAGACAGCCATGTAAACAAACGAGATCGAACGCAAACTAAACGAAAACAAACAACCTATCGGTCTTAAAGAAATACATACAACAAACACAAGAGGGTAGCTTCTGGGGAAGGGCACTAAGCTCCTGACACATTTTTGGAGCCGTGGAAAAAAGGTCATTAACCCGCGGGTGGTTTCTTTTTTGTCTAGGTAGTATATTATCTCCACTATGCCTTGACAACAGAAAAAACCCGTCGATATAAAAAAAAAAAGTAAAAAAAAAATAAAAATTCTGGCAGCACACTTCTGGAGGGAAAGCTTATATACTATATATACTGAATCGCGCATCTCTCTCCCCCCAAAAAAAAATTCTGGCAGCACCGTCTGGGAAGAAAGCTTATATACTATACTATACTATACTATACTCCTATTACAGCCATCTCCACAAAAAATTCTGGCAGTTCACTTAAAAAATTCTGGGGGGGGGGGGGGGAAAGCTTAAATTATTACTCGGCGTGCCACATCCAACAAATTCTGGCAGTATACTTCTGGGACGAAGAAGCATGAAAATCTAGCACAGCCCCCCAAAAAAATTCTGTGGCAGCATTTCAGGGAAGAAAGCCTACTCCTATTACAACCATCGCAAAAAAAATACTGACAGCACTTCTTGGGCTTTACATGCATAATCCTCGTCCGTACAGAAGTGGTAGCCGTCGCAAATAAATCGGGCATCACTTCTGTGCATAGTCAGTGGTAGCCATCGCAAATAAATCGGGTATCACTTCTGTGCATAGTCAGTGGTAGCCATCGCAAATAAATCGGGCATCACATAGTCAGTGTGGCCATCGCAAATAAATCGGGCATCACTTCTGTGCATAGTCGGTGGTAGCCATCGCAAATAAATCGGGCATCACTTCTGTGCATAGTCAGTGGTAGCCATCGCAAATAAATCGGGCATCACTTATTGGCTTATATAGCTATCTAAAACACATACCACAAGCGTAGCCATCGCAAATAAATCGGGCATCACCGCCGGGCTTATATATATATATTATCATGTAGCTATCTAAAACACATACCACAAGCGTAGCCATCGCAAAGAAATCGGGCATCACCGCCGGGCTTATATATATATCATCACTTCTGTGCCTGGTCGGTGTAGCCATCGCAAAGAAATCGGGCATCACCTCCTGGCTTATATATATATATATATATTATCATGCAACTATATCTAAAACACATACCAGAAGCGTAGCCATCGCAAAGAAATCGGGCATCGCTTCTGTGCCTGGTCGGTGTAGCCATCGCAAATAAATCGGGCATCACCTCTAGGTCTTTATATAGCCTAGTAGGTGTAGCCATCGCAAAGAAATCGGGCATCACCTCCTGGCTTATATATATATATATATATATATCATGCAACTATATCTAAAACACACACCAGAAGCGTAGCCATCGCAAAGAAATCGGGCATCGCTTCTGTGCCTGGTCGGTGTAGCCATCGCAAAAAAATCGGGCATCACCTCTGTGCCTAGTCGGTGTAGCCATCGCAAAGAAATCGGGCATCACCTCCTGGTTTATATATATTATCATGCAACTATATCTAAAACACATACCAGAGGCGTAGCCATCGCAAAGAAATCGGGCATCGCTTCTGTGCCTGGTCGGTGTAGCCATCGCATAGAAATCGGGCATCACCTCCTGGCTTATATGCAGCTATATCTAAAGCACATACGAGAAGCGTAGCCATCGCAAAGAAATCGGGCATCGCTTCTGTGCCTGGTCGGTGTAGCCATCGCAAAGAAATCGGGCATCACCTCCTGGCTTATATGCAGCTATATCTAAAGCACATACGAGAAGCGTAGCCATCGCAAAGAAATCGGGCATCACCTCATGGCTTATATGCAGCTATATCTAAAGCACATACGAGAAGCGTAGCCATCGCAAAGAAATCGGGCATCGCTTCTGTGCCTGGTCGGTGTAGCCATCGCAAAGAAATCGGGCATCACCTCCTGGCTTATATGCAGCTATATCTAAAGCACATACGAGAAGCGTAGCCATCGCAAAGAAATCGGGCATCGCTTCTGTGCCTGGTCGGTGTAGCCATCGCAAAGAAATCGGGCATCACCTCCTGGCTTATATGCAGCTATATCTAAAGCACATACGAGAAGCGTAGCCATCGCAAAGAAATCGGGCATCACCTCCTGGCTTATATGCAGCTATATCTAAAGCACATACGAGAAGCGTAGCCATCGCAAAGAAATCGGGCATCGCTTCTGTGCCTGGTCGGTGTAGCCATCGCAAAGAAATCGGGCATCACCTCCTGGCTTATATGCAGCTATATCTAAAACACATACCAGAGGCGTAGCCATCGCAAAGAAATCGGGCATCGCTTCTGTGCCTGGTCGGTGTAGCCATCGCAAAGAAATCGGGCATCACCTCCTGGCTTATATGCAGCTATATCTAAAGCACATACGAGAAGCGTAGCCATCGCAAAGAAATCGGGCATCACCTCCTGGCTTATATGCAGCTATATCTAAAGCACATACGAGAAGCGTAGCCATCGCAAAGAAATCGGGCATCGCTTCTGTGCCTGGTCGGTGTAGCCATCGCAAAGAAATCGGGCATCACCTCCTGGCTTATATGCAGCTATATCTAAAACACATACCAGAGGCGTAGCCATCGCAAAGAAATCGGGCATCGCTTCTGTGCCTGGTCGGTGTAGCCATCGCAAAGAAATCGGGCATCACCTCCTGGCTTATATATATATATTATCATGCAGCTATATCTAAAGCATATACCAGAAGCGTAGCCATCGCAAAGAAATCGGGCATCGCTTCTGTGCCTGGTCGGTGTAGCCATCGCAAAGAAATCGGGCATCACCTCCTGGCTTATATATATATTATCATGCAGCTATATCTAAAGCACATACGAGAAGCGTAGCCATCGCAAAGAAATCGGGCATCGCTTCTTGGCTTATATATATATAAATATCATGCAGCTATATCTAAAACACATACCAGAAGCGTAGCCATCGCAAAGAAATCGGGCATCGCTTCTGTGCCTAGTAGGTGTAGCCATCGCAAATAAATCGGGCATCACCTTTTACATGCATAAGCTTCGTCCATACTATACCTACCTAGTATACAATTCTTACCATGCCTCTTCAAAGATATGTGTAGATCACTCGTTCGTGAGGGTAAACCACAAACACTTTCCGTCCCCCTTGTAGTCGTGATATAACAATAACAACAGCACGGGTTAACATTACTGCTGCTGTTGTTGTTGTATCGCGACTACAAGGAGAGAGAGCGACTGGAAAACACGTCCTATCTCGACAGATGCCAGGCGAAAAATGAATGTGAGAGGGAGCGGATAACAAAACCTCTACAACTCGCCACGCCCACTCTCGCTCTCTGCCAACGACCAATCAAAAACAGGGGTATCGTGTTACAGTTCCGCTAAACGGTTTAAACCACGCCCCCTTACTTTTGTAACCTGGTGTTTGACAAAACTGTTTCTGTTTTGACAAAACTGTTTCTGTTTGACAAAACTGTTTCTGTTTGACAAAACTGTTTCTGTTTTGACAAAACTGTTTCTGTTTTGACAAAACTGTTTCTGTTTTGACAAAACTGTTTCTGTTTTGACAAAACTGTTTCTGTTTTGACAAAACTGTTTCTGTTTGACAAAACTGTTTCTGTTTTGACAAAACTGTTTCTGTTTTGACAAAACTGTTTCTGTTTTGACAAAACTGTTTCTGTTTTGACAAAACTGTTTCTGTTTTGACAAAACTGTTTCTGTTTGACAAAACTGTTTCTGTTTGTTTCTCCAGGAGACACCCACGTGACACAATAAAACAGCCCACAGTCCGCAGTCACTCACTTTACCACAGGCTGTCGACGTACGGAAGAGGTCATATATAACCGGTCGTTTTTACTGTGGAGGCGATGATTCAGCGAACCATATTGAGGAAGAGATAAGTATGTTATACTAATAATCTCCTTCACCCTAATCTACGGGTATAGTTTTAACCGCGGGTCCCTATAATGAGCTCGTATCCCCCCCCACACACCCAGTAGTGTATATGTGTGTGTGTGTTTTTTTTTTGGACTGCCTTATTTGAGGGCCCACAAAATAGGACCGATAATGATTATAGACGCAAGGTACATAGTTATAATAATAAATCAAAAAAAAAAAAAAAAGGCTGGTGGGGGGGGGGGGGGGGGTGTGGGGTGTGGGGCGGGCACACTCGGTATATAACCAAAAATATTGACCAACAGCTTTTTATGGTTCACAATTGGGGCTCTCTCTCTCGCTTGGGAGAACGCCATATTTTCAACACACAGGTCGAATCGGGTTTTTATCCTCCCGAACATTTCACAAAGACCAACTTAACTAGTACAGTTACCACAGATGTCGCCGTACGGCATAGACCCGAGATGTCGGGTTGAATTTGTGTGGTTGTACTGTACTCTCAAGGTACGACCGAAAGAGAAAGAAAGAAAGAAGAAACAAAATATATATAATAGTTTTATCTAATAATTTTATTTCGAAAACAGTTCAATCAGCCAGTTTTATTCTCGAGCCTTCTTTCTTCTCCTCTCGCTTCTTCAGCTTGGCCTCGAGCCGTTTCTTCTGGGCCGCTTCCCGCTTCTTTTTAGCGATCTCCTCCTCTTTGACCATTACGTCGTAAATGTTCTTGTACAACCTGCCGATCGCTTTATCGCCCCATTTCTCCTTGGCAAACATAATCAGTTTGGACTTCATTTCAGTTTCTTCAATTTCCGTAGCCTCGTCGTCGTCGTAGTACAACTTGTTGGCGTACCATCCGCAGTCGAGGGTTAACTTCACGGGTCTGTCCTCGGACGGCGTAAGCACGGCTTCTAGGTGTTGGGCTTCTATGGCACCGTCCATAGTTTACGGTATTGAAAAAAACAGAGAGAGAAGGTGGTCGCGAAGTTGATGCTGCTCTATGCACGACAAAACTAATAATGACTGTTGATGATCGCGATACCGTTATATATATATATATATAAATGTGTAAACCACGCCCCTTACTTTTTCGTAAACAAACCCAGCTGAGAAAAAAACATAATATGTAAACCACGCCCCTTACTTTCGTACAAACCCAGCGCCACTTCCACGAGAGGGGGGGGAGGGGGGATTTCCCTTCGGTTTTTTTTTCTCTCACTATCACACCTTGTCGCAACTGTTTATGAAACGGGGCCCATAGGAAAAAGTCGGGCGCCCCGAAAAGCCTGTCCAACAAAGAGAGAGATTTTTTGTTTGTGTTTTTTTTTTTTTCTGTCTTGAATTTATTTCGAATAAAGCTTAGCAAATACACCCTCCTCATATGTCCTCGTCTAGTACCCGGAGGGAAGAGTCACAGCCCATACAGTTGTCTCCCATAGCCGACGCAGGGGTGTCCTTCCTGTACTCGGAGACACGGCGAGAGAAAAAGTCCGACCTGCCGGACAGCCCCTGATTATTCATAAAGGGAAACGGGTTTTCCTCGAAGTAAAACTCGGAATAGCCCAGCTTCAATAAGACCTGGTCTCCGAGGAACTTAGAATACCGCTTAAGCTTGTCTGAGTCGAGACCCGGGAACACGTTGCCAGCCAAGGCCTCGTCGATGAATTCCGCTTCAGAGTCCACGGCCCCAATCACCATCTCCCTTATGTCCCACTCGTGTACTTTGGCCTCTTCGGGAACGTATTCCTTGTACAGCATACACCCCGCGTCGCCGTGCTTACCCTCGTCTCTCGCTATGAATTCGTTGGCGAGGAAGAAACCATCCAAGGGATACTTCTCCGACATCAACCAGTAAATAATCGCGAAAATTACGGGGAACGACAAGCACTCGACTATGGCGAATGCGGCCAGCGACTCGGCGACCCCGTCCGACTCTGTCAGCCATTGCTTCATCCACTTTACTTTCAGCTCCACGGCGTTCATGTGCGAAGCCGCGGCAAACATTTCGCGTTTCTCTTCTGGGTCGGTTATGTACTCGTCAATCGCACGGGCGTAAACCTCAGCGTGCACGTTCTCCTGGGCCGTTTGTATATCGTACATACACTTAACCTCTGCGGCCGGCATGCTCTTCAGAAGGTTGGCTTGTATATTTTCGTTCACCACCCCGTCCGCCACGTTGAAGAAACCCATGATATATTTCATAAGCCTTTGGATGCCGGGTGGGAGAGCGGTAAAGTCGTCCTTTTCGAACGAAACGTCTCCTGGCGTCCAGAAACAAGCCCTCTGGTCAACGTACATGTCCCACACGAGCTTGTGTTTGATAGGGAACAGACAGAAGCGAGACTCGTCTTTTACCCAAAAGTCGGGCCTGTAGGCCTCGAGAGCATTTCTCTCTTTGATTCGATACATCTTTTTCAACATAAACGTGTTGTCCGAAAAGTTAGGGTTATACCTGATGGCGTCTATTAGGACCAAAGCTGGATACCGACTGAGAGCCCGGACTATTTCTTCCTCGGCAGCGTCGTTGGGGGAGAAGACATCAGAGGCCTGCATGATTTCGTAGTAAGTAGCGAAGAAAGAGAGAGAGAGAGAGAGAGCGAGAGAGATGTAGATGTAGATGAAACGAGAGCGGTTTGCGGAATGAAAAATTTCATCGAATAACCCCTCCTTAAATAACATTCCGAATTTCTTTTTTTTTTTTTTTTTTAGAAAAACCATAAACCACGCCCCCTCCTTATTTTCGTACAAAAACGAGCCATTCACTATGAAGAACGTCGAGGAGATCAGACGGTTTTCAACCGTGCGAGCAATCGTGTTTTGGAACGGAGACTACTCTAACCAGCTGGTCCGTCTATGTACCACCTCGGGCTCAACGGACGCTTTCGTATTAAACTAGATCCCTATTTGACTTTTGTCGCGATAACCGCCATGCTTTCATCGTTAAATGACAGCCCAGATTTCACGGTTGTTACGACAATTGAGAATGATTTAATTCCAGATAGTTCCAGAGTTGTGTTCGATTGGGACAACACTTTAAAGATATATGACCATTTCGAGAAGAAACCCATTAGCAGAGTAGACAAAGAGTTTCTCGAACGTCTGTTGAAAGAGAAGAAATGCGAACTTTTCATCATCAGCGCTATCCGCCCCTCTCAGCTAAATATCGAAACTCTTCTCATTGAAGTTACCCGGTTAGGTCTGTTAGATTACTTTTGCTCCCCTGACCAGCGCACTGTGTTTGGAAGTCGAAAAGAAGTGCGTGGAAATTATCACTGGGTACAAGAAGGAAATATCATTATTTGCGGATATGACAAAGCTGAGGTTTTCAAGTTGATCTTATCGGAAGTCCGTCATGAGAAGGTTTCTGCGAAGACGAATATTCTGTTCGATGACGAGTTGGATAATCTCGTCAACTTCAGCGCCATCGTGGAAGAGAGCCTTTGTTATCACATGAAGAATCTGTAGTTTTACGTCACTTCGCACGTACGCAGGTGGTCTTGGTAAGGATGGGGGGGGGGGGTGTAACGAATGTAACACCGATCAATCAATCAAGTAGACCGTTTATAAGTCTGGTTAATAAGCGAAGGAAACGTAAAAGAATTGAAGGTAGTTCTGGTCTTAATATTCACAAACAATTACAAAGAAAATCGATCACAATTATAGTCAGTTCATTAAACAAACAAAAAAACACATGAATCCTGTGTAAAGTCACCATATCACAAGGCGACGATTGTTATTAACAAAAGTGTCCACTGGTGCTCGGGTAGATATCTTAAACTCCCAGGGGGAGGCCGTGGGTAGCATCGTATAGAATCGTTTTCTTCTCTGCCGCTCGAGCCTTCAGGGTAGTTTTCTTTTCCTCTTGCTTCTTCAGCGTGCGCTCGAGCCGTTTTTTCTGGGCCGCTTCCCGTTTCTTTTTGGCGGCCGCAACTTTCTCTTCTTTTTTCATCGCGTCGTAAATGTCCCTGTAATGCATGCCGGTCGCACTACAACCCCATTTCTCCCTTGCAAATATAGTCAGTTTGCACGTCGTCTTGTATTTTTCGATTTCCTGTCGCCCCTTCTCTATAGCATCGTCGTACCACCTTTTGGCGACCCGCCTGTAGATCTCGGCATCCTCTTCAGACTTTACGTACATGGTGAAGCCGGGCGGCCCTCCGTAGTCGAGGGTTAACTCGACGGGTCTGTCCTCGGATGTCTGATATACATTGGTAGCATCCATTTTCTTGATGTACGGGCATGAGCTTGATATTCGAACAGTTCGCTGTCGTGTGTGAAGATTACGATTGAAACGGGTTCTTATATAGAGACCGAGGTCTACGTGGGCGAGTTATCATTCGCCATAGAACACTTGAACTCGAGTTCAGGGACGCGGCTGACATAGTCAGAAATTATCTGAGGTGTGGTTTAACCCCGCCTCGGCTTGTCGGAATGAGAAAGTATTTGAGGTGACACTTCGTTATGACAGGTCTTCACGAATTAGCAAATAACAACCACCTGCACTCGATCGTTTTATTATTGTAGAATTGGGTAATACACACAGAACCGTTCTGAGAAGTCAATGTACCTGGCAGCGTGTCAATAAAGTCTGACCTTTGTCCCCGACCCAGAACAGTAGGCCTTTACCGGGATTTCCTGCCAACAATGAAAATATACTCTAATCAAGGACTGTCGCCGAGGAAATTCACGCTGGATCAAGAGATATGACCAGGTAGGACGATTCAATTTTTATTTTCCTTTCAGCTAGTTACGTAAATATTCCGTGATTGTTTTTTTTTTAATGCCGTTTACTAAATAAATGCAGGGACAGGGTGTCTGAAAGAGGCGCTCAACCCCACAACTATAGTTGACCGAAAAAATTGACGGGTACATAAGTGTACAGATATTCGCCCGTATTCTTGTCTCTAACATGTACCCTATTGGGCATAGACCGCGACCTGTGAACGTACAGACTTTCCTCGAATACGTCGAAAACGCCCGTGGAACCCTCGGTGTCCAGCCACTCATTCAATGCGTTTATCTCCACGCGCTCCAATCTTTTGGAATGGGGATTGCAGATGTCCGTGGTGGTGATGAAAACGATGTCGTTTTCCACATATTTGACACCCAAAATTGTATAATGCGTCACACCGTCCGCCTTCAGGGCTTCTTTTTCTTTAACCACGAGCCCCATCGGATAGAATATTATTTGTTCCTCCTTTTCGTGTACATTACATCTTTTTGATGCACGAAAAGCACCTACTGTGGGTATAGGGGGAGTTTAATCTAGCGCTTTTTCGTAACGTCTGATCGCACCCCTCACGGGAACACTTTACCATGACTGTCGATAACTACGCTATAGCGTTTCTGGACGCCAGCCGCAAGTTCGGCTCACTGATGATCGGCCTGAGGGACAGGTACGAAGAGAAGGTTAAAGTTGCCGCGGCTAGAAACCCCGAATCGCCTCTCTCGATAAATACTATACCTTCTGTGGGCTTCGACGTGCCGAAAATGCCCGTCAAGCACTCCAGAAAAGCCCCGATGAAGCCTCACGGAGACTGCAGAACCGAGACCAAGGCGGCTCTTAAGACTCTAACGAAGCTGCTCGACATAAAAGCGCCGGTGACCCACGGGAAGATCGTGAAACTGTTGGGGGTTGCGGCCGTACCCCTCGAGAAGTATAAGGCGCAGAGGGTGGACATCGTGTTGCGTAAATACCTGACGAGCAAAATGAAAACGTTCACGGAGGACACCTACAAGAAGCATTATTTCAATTCGGCGCCGCCCTTCAGACCGGCCAACGCGGCGAACGTTACTTGGAAGAACGAATTAAAGGGCCTCATAAGGTCCACCCTAGACAGCATGGGAATGATCGTGAGAAGGCCCACGGAAAAGCTGACGACCATCATTTCTTACAGCAAAGACGCCATTAACGGGGCGTACGAGGACCTGGATAGCAGGGACGTGATATCCGGTAGTAGTACTGAGGAAGCGTTCGTCAGAAGGGTGGATAAATACAACGGATACGCCTCTATGATAAACAACGTGTCTTCCATGCCCAGGTTCAACGCCTCTTCCCTTGTCTTTACTTATTTCAAGAGGAGTTCCGCGGGGAGGGTCACCTTTGACTCCGTCGCGAACACACTATCTGACATCAGGAGGGGATCGCCGGACATCGAGAAGGTGTTGCTAAACCATCTCCTCGGGGACAAAATAGACGACGACACCGACGCCGCGATAGCCGACCCTTATAACGTCGTATCTTTTTCGGGTTTTCCTTACGAGCAACTCAGACCGGCTCTGAGGGCGGAATACACGCTGTTGAAACTGTTGTTTTATGTGGGGGAAGCCTTCGGGGTCGACATTCAGGACACGTACAGAACTATGTTTTTGGGAGCCCCCCGAATGTCTGTGGACAACGTTCTACAACTGTACCCGGGGCTGATGACGATCATGTTTTTCATGGTTAACCACTCGAAAGACCCAGAAGGAACTGACGCTACAGTCGAGTTGGACTACAGGTTGAGATTCCTAACCTCCGCCAAGGGTCATTTCGGAAACAAGCAAGAGGCCATCGAGGTACATAAGCTGGTTTCCGCGGCTACCGAGCGGTTATCCCTGAGGTGCATAGATATTCTCGTCACGGACCATAGAGCGAGGACAGTTATTTCCCCGTATTGTAACTCTTTGTTTCTACGAAGCGGACTTATGAGAGAAGCTAATGCCGTGTGAACCCGGACGGGTTCATTCTGACAAAACCCGGACATCTCTCGCGGTTAAACCACGCCCCCCCTCCATTACTTTCGTACGACCAATAAAAACGCCCTGGGACTATTTATCTAAAGCGAGCGGAGCGACTTTTCATCATTCGCTGACCAACTGTCATTCAGTCAACACGTCTTTTTTTTTTCAACGCTCTACTACCCGGTGATATGGAATCGTCTACCGTCATGCCCGCTCAACAAGAGGTCTGCGATAAGATCGAATTATCGAAGAAGATGAGACGACCTGCCCCGTCTTCCTCGGACACCCTCATCGTGTATTATAAGAGCGATGGATGTTCGGGCTACCAGCTCATGAAGGACATTTGCTCCGGCCATATGGTATTTGTGAGCGAGTCGGAGGTGTTGGTGAAAATCAACGATCACCGTTACAGAGTGTATTCCACCAAGGGCGCATCGAAGGCCACATACACCGTTTCTGAGGAACTTTTGACGGCCGGGATGAAGCTGAAATATTCATCCAAGAGTAGTCAAGAGACCCTGTTAAAAAAGATCAAGGCTAATGGACGGGAAAACCTGACCGTGGCGATTTACGCTTCAAAGCCGGGGGGGGAAGTCTCTCTGAAGGACATTACCGGGCGTAACTGTTGGTTTTATGCCGCGGTCGTAGCCGAAAATGAGGTTCTGGGTACCGCACCACTGGGCCGATCACAGGCTAACAAAAAGACGGTGAGTGTACGCTATGGGGAAGGTATGAAGGCCCCCATTCAGGCGGCCACTATTACTTTGAGGCAAAACGACGAGGGTGTCATCGAGGAACGGACGGACTGCAAGGGTTACACCGAGTTGGTTTTTCCCACCCAGAAGCGGTTCCAGTCTTACTTGGTAAAGAAGGAATTCCTTCCCGAGGACCCAACTAGCGAGGTCCACATTATGTTCAAGGGTAATTACGTCTTTCTCTCGTCTAGCTCTACCGGGTGCCCCGGGCGATATCAGGTTATTGCCGGCATGCGTAAAAAGTTTGTGCGTGCCCGTAAGCCAGCTAAAGAGTCTACGGCCGGGACGAAGGGGATCGTCACTACCACATCTGAGAACGGTTCTGAGGGGTACGAAAGCGCTTCGGAAGGCATAGTTTCATCAGCCTCCGCTGAATGCGCAGAAGAGAGTGACGCGGAGTCCATCAAAGACACTCCTCATACCTCAAGTGAAGAAGAAGGTGACTACACCGAAGATACTCCTCAATCCTTGCCATTCTCGAGGTATTCAAATGCAGAAGAAGAAGGTGACTACACCGAAGACACTCCTCAATCTTTGCCGTTCTCGAGGTATTCAAATGCAGAAGAAGAAGGTGACTACACCGAAGACACTCCTCTGCTTCCAGTTGTTTGCAAACCGTCTTCTCTCTCTAGGAGCTTTTCGCCAGTCTGCTCTCGTCGTACCTGCTTCCTGCTTGAAAGAGTCGTTAAATTGCAAGGTAGACTTGGACTGCAAGTTTTGTTCGACACGCTTCATCACTGTAGCGACCGAAACATCTTATCTTATCTCGTAAGCATATTACGATGGGCGTTTCCAATTCTCTCTGATTTATGATGACGTACACCAAGTCCGCGTCATGAAGCCCAGCCGTCACAATGGACAGACTATTTTCAACTACACTCTGAAGCAGGAGTTCCCGACTCCTCTCTCTATCATCCGGATTGGTAACTCTCCTGTCTACGTTCCGACTCATCTCTATCATCCGGATTGGTAACTCTCCTGTCTACATTCCTGCTTCCAGTTGTTTGCAAACCGTCTTCCCTCTCTAGGAGCTTTTCGCCAGCAAGGTAGACTTGGACTGCAAGTTTTGTTCGACACGCTTCATCACTGTAGCGACCGAAACATCTTATCTTATCTCGTAAGCATATTACGATGGGCGTTTCCAATTCTCTCTGATTTATGATGACGTACACCAAGTCCGCGTCATGAAGCCCAGCCGTCACAATAGACAGACTATTTTCAACTACACTCTGAAGCAGGAGTTCCCCATCTGGAATGACCGTTCCTGTGGCCAGTTGTGCTCCTCTCTATCATCCGGATTGGTAACTCTCCTGTCTACATTCCGACTCCTCTCTATCATCCGGATTGGTAACTCTCCTGTCTACATTCCGACTCCTCTCTATCATCCAGATTGGTCACTCTCCTGTCTACGTTCCGACTCCTCTCTATCATCCGGATTGGTAACTCTCCTGTCTACATTCCTGCTTCCAGTTGTTTGCAAACCGTCTTCTCTCTCTAGGAGCTTTTCGCCAGCAAGGTAGACTTGGACTGCAAGTTTTGTTCGACACGCTTCATCACTGTAGCGACCGAAACATCTTTATTATCTTGTAAGCATATTACGAGGTACTTCGATTCTTAGATCTGTTCGATCCTCAGATCTGCCAAACGCACTTCGGTGTTCATCTCCGGTTTGTTAGGAGAATATTCTTCTCTCGTTCTCTTAGGACTTGGAGAGCGACTATAATCTAAGACGAAAGAGGCTTCTGGATCAGGACTGTGGTTCCTCTTTTTAAAAAGCTGCCATCACCCGACGACAACAACAACTAGAGCATCACCGACGACAACAACAACTAGAGCGCTACATACGAGTATGGTGGCTTAATGTTGGGATCTGTGTACTTTCCGTCATCGGGTTTAGCTTCATCCTCCGAGCCCCTGTCCTTTTTCTCAATAGCGGAAGATGATGACGAAGTGCTCTTTTCATCACAAACTCGCTCTCGGTCGTCCGTTGGTTTATTCTGTCATCTTGAATAAGGCAATCCTCAATGTTATCAAAATCGCCATTTTCAACAAGTACCTGTCGGTTGCTCTGCAGCCTTTCCTTGTTCATTTTGACGCATAGAAAATCTTAACCATGAAATTACGACAACAACAACTCAACTAGAGCATCGCCGACAACAACAACTCAACTAGAGCATCGCCCGTAGAGCATCGCCGACAACAACAACAACTCAACTAGAGCATCGCCGACAACAACAACTCAACTAGAGCATCGCCGACAACAACAACTCAACTAGAGCATCGCCGACAACAACAACTCAACTAGAGCATCGCCGACAACAACAACTCAAATAGAGCATCACCGACAACAACAACTCAACTAGAGCATCACCGACAACAACAACTAGAGCATCGCCGACAACACAGCCAACAGCACCTAGGGCTGGGTCGCCAAAATGTAAATCGCATTTTATTTTGTTATCGTTTATTGCATCCTTTTTTTTGTTTTTGTTATATATAATATATATATCGTTTATTGTATCCTTTTTTTGTTTTTGTTGTTTTTTGTGTTGGTCTCTCTCTCTCTCTCTCTCTTTTATTCAATATAGTTGCGCCGTTTATAAACACACACCGTGTTTGTAATATAAAGTCTATTGAAAATGAGTTGTGTGTCTCTCTCACTCTATATTAATCTCTCTCTCTTTTATTCAATATAGTTGCGCCGTTTATAAACACACATCGTGTTTGTAATATAAAAAGTCTATTGAAAATGAGTTCTCTCTCTCTCTCTCTCTCTCTCTCTCTCTTTTATTCAATATAGTTTGCGCCGTTTATAGCACACAGTGAAACAGGTCAACAGTATGGAGACCGCGACCAGACCGCCGGCGACAAGCAGACCTATGTTCAAAGGGTCTTCGTACCAAATTACCGGGTTGTCGCACCGAGTCTCGATGGTTGTGGTGTCTTCGTACCGGTTGTCGTTACGAGTCTCGTTGGTGGTCCGATTGCCGCTCAACGCGGAGCAGCAGAGGATGACGCAACAAAGTCCGATGATACTCGCCATGTTTTGAGGTTGTATATAAATATATATATATATATATATTAAAAAAAAAACGCACAAAACAAATACGTATGGTAAAAAGAAGAGAAAACGATTTCGGAAAAACTCACCCACCGGTTCACAAAGTTGAACACCCAAACGACTGTAGCGACCGAATATATATAAAAAAAAAAAAACGCACAAAACAAATACGTATGGTAAAAAAAGAGAAAACGGAACCCTTATTTCGAAAAACTCACCCACCGGTTCACAAAGTTGAACCCAAACGACTGTAGCGACCGACACAAAAAAAGTTTATGATAGCTTTATATACGTCCCACGTAAACGCGACAATGACACAAACAACAAAACAAAACAAACAAAAAAAAAAACAAACAAAAAATTATAAATAAAAAAAAGAGGGGGGGGTACAAAAAAATTACATGGGGGGGGGGGTTAAACTATCACGCCGAACGGAACAATAGACACACCCTCTCAACATTACTACAGACAGCCATGTAAACAAACGAGATCGAACGCAAACTAAACGAAAACAAACAACCTATCGGTCTTAAAGAAATACATACAACAAACACAAGAGGGTAGCTTCTGGGGAAGGGCACTAAGCTCCTGACACATTTTTGGAGCCGTGGAAAAAAGGTCATTAACCCGCGGGTGGTTTCTTTTTTGTCTAGGTAGTATATTATCTCCACTATGCCTTGACAACAGAAAAAACCCGTCGATATAAAAAAAAAGTAAAAAAAAAAAAAAAATTCTGGCAGCACACTTCTGGAGGGAAAGCTCATATACTATATATACTGAATCGCGCATCTCTCTCCCCAAAAAAAAAATTCTGGCAGCACCGTCTGGGAAGAAAGCTTATATACTATACTATACTATACTATACTCCTATTACAGCCATCTCCACAAAAAATTCTGGCAGTTCACTTAAAAAATTCTGGGGGGGGGGGGGGGAAAGCTTAAATTATTACTCGGCGTGCCACATCCAACAAATTCTGGCAGTATACTTCTGGGACGAAGAAGCATGAAAATCTAGCACAGCCCCCCAAAAAAATTCTGTGGCAGCATTTCAGGGAAGAAAGCCTACTCCTATTACAACCATCGCAAAAAAAATACTGACAGCACTTCTTGGGCTTTACATGCATAATCCTCGTCCGTACAGAAGTGGTAGCCGTCGCAAATAAATCGGGCATCACTTCTGTGCATAGTCAGTGGTAGCCATCGCAAATAAATCGGGTATCACTTCTGTGCACAGTCAGTGGTAGCCATCGCAAATAAATCGGGCATCACATAGTCAGTGTAGCCATCGCAAATAAATCGGGCATCACTTCTGTGCATAGTCGGTGTAGCCATCGCAAAGAAATCGGGCATCACCTCCTGGCTTATATGCAGCTATATCTAAAGCACATACGAGAAGCGTAGCCATCGCAAAGAAATCGGGCATCGCTTCTGTGCCTGGTCGGTGTAGCCATCGCAAAGAAATCGGGCATCACCTCCTGGCTTATATGCAGCTATATCTAAAGCACATACGAGAAGCGTAGCCATCGCAAAGAAATCGGGCATCGCTTCTGTGCCTGGTCGGTGTAGCCATCGCAAAGAAATCGGGCATCACCTCCTGGCTTATATGCAGCTATATCTAAAGCACATACGAGAAGCGTAGCCATCGCAAAGAAATCGGGCATCACCTCCTGGCTTATATGCAGCTATATCTAAAGCACATACGAGAAGCGTAGCCATCGCAAAGAAATCGGGCATCGCTTCTGTGCCTGGTCGGTGTAGCCATCGCAAAGAAATCGGGCATCACCTCCTGGCTTATATGCAGCTATATCTAAAGCACATACGAGAAGCGTAGCCATCGCAAAGAAATCGGGCATCGCTTCTGTGCCTGGTCGGTGTAGCCATCGCAAAGAAATCGGGCATCACCTCCTGGCTTATATGCAGCTATATCTAAAGCACATACGAGAAGCGTAGCCATCGCAAAGAAATCGGGCATCACCTCCTGGCTTATATGCAGCTATATCTAAAGCACGTACGAGAAGCGTAGCCATCGCAAAGAAATCGGGCATCGCTTCTGTGCCTGGTCGGTGTAGCCATCGCAAAGAAATCGGGCATCACCTCCTGGCTTATATGCAGCTATATCTAAAACACATACCAGAGGCGTAGCCATCGCAAAGAAATCGGGCATCGCTTCTGTGCCTGGTCGGTGTAGCCATCGCAAAGAAATCGGGCATCACCTCCTGGCTTATATGCAGCTATATCTAAAGCACATACGAGAAGCGTAGCCATCGCAAAGAAATCGGGCATCATCTCCTGGCTTATATGCAGCTATATCTAAAGCACATACGAGAAGCGTAGCCATCGCAAAGAAATCGGGCATCGCTTCTGTGCCTGGTCGGTGTAGCCATCGCAAAGAAATCGGGCATCACCTCCTGGCTTATATGCAGCTATATCTAAAACACATACCAGAGGCGTAGCCATCGCAAAGAAATCGGGCATCGCTTCTGTGCCTGGTCGGTGTAGCCATCGCAAAGAAATCGGGCATCACCTCCTGGCTTATATATATATATTAGCATGCAGCTATATCTAAAGCATATACCAGAAGCGTAGCCATCGCAAAGAAATCGGGCATCGCTTCTGTGCCTGGTCGGTGTAGCCATCGCAATGAAATCGGGCATCACCTCCTGGCTTATATATATATTATCATGCAGCTATATCTAAAGCACATACGAGAAGCGTAGCCATCGCAAAGAAATCGGGCATCGCTTCTTGGCTTATATATATATAAATATCATGCAGCTATATCTAAAACACATACCAGAAGCGTAGCCATCGCAAAGAAATCGGGCATCGCTTCTGTGCATAGTCGGTGTAGCCATCGCAAAGAAATCGGGCATCACCTCCTGGCTTATATGCAGCTATATCTAAAGCACATACGAGAAGCGTAGCCATCGCAAAGAAATCGGGCATCGCTTCTGTGCCTGGTCGGTGTAGCCATCGCAAAGAAATCGGGCATCACCTCCTGGCTTATATGCAGCTATATCTAAAGCACATACGAGAAGCGTAGCCATCGCAAAGAAATCGGGCATCGCTTCTGTGCCTGGTCGGTGTAGCCATCGCAAAGAAATCGGGCATCACCTCCTGGCTTATATGCAGCTATATCTAAAGCACATACGAGAAGCGTAGCCATCGCAAAGAAATCGGGCATCACCTCCTGGCTTATATGCAGCTATATCTAAAGCACATACGAGAAGCGTAGCCATCGCAAAGAAATCGGGCATCGCTTCTGTGCCTGGTCGGTGTAGCCATCGCAAAGAAATCGGGCATCACCTCCTGGCTTATATGCAGCTATATCTAAAGCACATACGAGAAGCGTAGCCATCGCAAAGAAATCGGGCATCGCTTCTGTGCCTGGTCGGTGTAGCCATCGCAAAGAAATCGGGCATCACCTCCTGGCTTATATGCAGCTATATCTAAAACACATACCAGAGGCGTAGCCATCGCAAAGAAATCGGGCATCGCTTCTGTGCCTGGTCGGTGTAGCCATCGCAAAGAAATCGGGCATCACCTCCTGGCTTATATGCAGCTATATCTAAAGCACATACGAGAAGCGTAGCCATCGCAAAGAAATCGGGCATCACCTCCTGGCTTATATGCAGCTATATCTAAAGCACATACGAGAAGCGTAGCCATCGCAAAGAAATCGGGCATCGCTTCTGTGCCTGGTCGGTGTAGCCATCGCAAAGAAATCGGGCATCACCTCCTGGCTTATATGCAGCTATATCTAAAACACATACCAGAGGCGTAGCCATCGCAAAGAAATCGGGCATCGCTTCTGTGCCTGGTCGGTGTAGCCATCGCAAAGAAATCGGGCATCACCTCCTGGCTTATATATATATATTATCATGCAGCTATATCTAAAGCATATACCAGAAGCGTAGCCATCGCAAAGAAATCGGGCATCGCTTCTGTGCCTGGTCGGTGTAGCCATCGCAAAGAAATCGGGCATCACCTCCTGGCTTATATATATATTATCATGCAGCTATATCTAAAGCACATACGAGAAGCGTAGCCATCGCAAAGAAATCGGGCATCGCTTCTTGGCTTATATATATATAAATATCATGCAGCTATATCTAAAACACATACCAGAAGCGTAGCCATCGCAAAGAAATCGGGCATCGCTTCTGTGCCTAGTAGGTGTAGCCATCGCAAATAAATCGGGCATCACCTTTTACATGCATAAGCTTCGTCCATACCATACCTACCTAGTATACAATTCTTACCATGCCTCTTCAAAGATATGTGTAGATCACTCGTTCGTGAGGGTAAACCACAAACACTTTCCGTCCCCCTTGTAGTCGTGATATAACAATAACAACAGCACGGGTTAACATTACTGCTGCTGTTGTTGTTGTATCGCGACTACAAGGAGAGAGAGCGACTGGAAAACACGTCCTATCTCGACAGATGCCAGGCGAAAAATGAATGTGAGAGGGAGCGGATAACAAAACCTCTACAACTCGCCACGCCCACTCTCGCTCTCTGCCAACGACCAATCAAAAACAGGGGTATCGTGTTACAGTTCCGCTAAACGGTTTAAACCACGCCCCCTTACTTTTGTAACCTGGTGTTTGACAAAACTGTTTCTGTTTTGACAAAACTGTTTCTGTTTGACAAAACTGTTTCTGTTTGACAAAACTGTTTCTGTTTTGACAAAACTGTTTCTGTTTTGACAAAACTGTTTCTGTTTTGACAAAACTGTTTCTATTTTGACAAAACTGTTTCTGTTTTGACAAAACTGTTTCTGTTTGACAAAACTGTTTCTGTTTTGACAAAACTGTTTCTGTTTTGACAAAACTGTTTCTGTTTTGACAAAACTGTTTCTGTTTTGACAAAACTGTTTCTGTTTGACAAAACTGTTTCTGTTTGTTTCTCCAGGAGACACCCACGTGACACAATAAAACAGCCCACAGTCCGCAGTCACTCACTTTACCACAGGCTGTCGACGTACGGAAGAGGTCATATATAACCGGTCGTTTTTACTGTGGAGGCGATGATTCAGCGAACCATATTGAGGAAGAGATAAGTATGTTATACTAATAATCTCCTTCACCCTAATCTACGGGTATAGTTTTAACCGCGGGTCCCTATAATGAGCTCGTATCCCCCCCCCCACACACCCAGTAGTGTATATGTGTGTGTGTGTTTTTTTTTTGGACTGCCTTATTTGAGGGCCCACAAAATAGGACCGATAATGATTATAGACGCAAGGTACATAGTTATAATAATAAATCAAAAAAAAAAAAAGGCTGGGGGGGGGTGTGGGGTGTGGGGCGGGCACACTCGGTATATAACCAAAAATATTGACCAACAGCTTTTTATGGTTCACAATTGGGGCTCTCTCTCTCGCTTGGGAGAACGCCATATTTTCAACACACAGGTCGAATCGGGTTTTTATCCTCCCGAACATTTCACAAAGACCAACTTAACTAGTACAGTTACCACAGATGTCGCCGTACGGCATAGACCCGAGATGTCGGGTTGAATTTGTGTGGTTGTACTGTACTCTCAAGGTACGACCGAAAGAGAAAGAAAGAAAGAAGAAACAAAATATATATAATAGTTTTATCTAATAATTTTATTTCGAAAACAGTTCAATCAGCCAGTTTTATTCTCGAGCCTTCTTTCTTCTCCTCTCGCTTCTTCAGCTTGGCCTCGAGCCGTTTCTTCTGGGCCGCTTCCCGCTTCTTTTTAGCGATCTCCTCCTCTTTGACCATTACGTCGTAAATGTTCTTGTACAACCTGCCGATCGCTTTATCGCCCCATTTCTCCTTGGCAAACATAATCAGTTTGGACTTCATTTCAGTTTCTTCAATTTCCGTAGCCTCGTCGTCGTCGTAGTACAACTTGTTGGCGTACCCTCCGCAGTCGAGGGTTAACTTCACGGGTCTGTCCTCGGACGGCGTAAGCATGGCTTCTAGGTGTTGGGCTTCTATGGCACCGTCCATAGTTTACGGTATTGAAAAAAACAGAGAGAGAAGGTGGTCGCGAAGTTGATGCTGCTCTATGCACGACAAAACTAATAATGACTGTTGATGATCGCGATACCGTTATATATATATATATATAAATGTGTAAACCACGCCCCTTACTTTTTCGTAAACAAACCCAGCTGAGAAAAAACCATAATATGTAAACCACGCCCCTTACTTTCGTACAAACCCAGCGCCACTTCCACGAGAGGGGGGGGGGGGGATTTCCCTTCGGTTTTTTTTTCTCTCACTATCACACCTTGTCGCAACTGTTTATGAAACGGGGCCCATAGGAAAAAGTCGGGCGCCCCGAAAAGCCTGTCCAACAAAGAGAGAGATTTTTTGTTTGTGTTTTTTTTTTTTTTCTGTCTTGAATTTATTTCGAATAAAGCTTAGCAAATACACCCTCCTCATATGTCCTCGTCTAGTACCCGGAGGGAAGAGTCACAGCCCATACAGTTGTCTCCCATAGCCGACGCAGGGGTGTCCTTCCTGTACTCGGAGACACGGCGAGAGAAAAAGTCCGACCTGCCGGACAGCCCCTGATTATTCATAAAGGGAAACGGGTTTTCCTCGAAGTAAAACTCGGAATAGCCCAGCTTCAATAAGACCTGGTCTCCGAGGAACTTAGAATACCGCTTAAGCTTGTCTGAGTCGAGACCCGGGAACACGTTGCCAGCCAAGGCCTCGTCGATGAATTCCGCTTCAGAGTCCACGGCCCCAATCACCATCTCCCTTATGTCCCACTCGTGTACTTTGGCCTCTTCGGGAACGTATTCCTTGTACAGCATACACCCCGCGTCGCCGTGCTTACCCTCGTCTCTCGCTATGAATTCGTTGGCGAGGAAGAAACCATCCAAGGGATACTTCTCCGACATCAACCAGTAAATAATCGCGAAAATTACGGGGAACGACAAGCACTCGACTATGGCGAATGCGGCCAGCGACTCGGCGACCCCGTCCGACTCTGTCAGCCATTGCTTCATCCACTTAACTTTCAGCTCCACGGCGTTTATGTGCGAAGCCGCGGCAAACATTTCGCGTTTCTCTTCTGGGTCGGTTATGTACTCGTCAATCGCACGGGCGTAAACCTCAGCGTGCACGATCTCCTGGGCCGTTTGTATATCGTACATACACTTAACCTCTGCGGCCGGCATGCTCTTCAGAAGGTTGGCTTGTATATTTTCGTTCACCACCCCGTCCGCCACGTTGAAGAAACCCATGATATATTTCATAAGCCTTTGGATGCCGGGTGGGAGAGCGGTAAAGTCGTCCTTTTCGAACGAAACGTCTCCTGGCGTCCAGAAACAAGCCCTCTGGTCAACGTACATGTCCCACACGAGCTTGTGTTTGATAGGGAACAGACAGAAGCGAGACTCGTCTTTTACCCAAAAGTCGGGCCTGTAGGCCTCGAGAGCATTTCTCTCTTTGATTCGATACATCTTTTTCAACATAAACGTGTTGTCCGAAAAGTTAGGGTTATACCTGATGGCGTCTATTAGGACCAAAGCTGGATACCGACTGAGAGCCCGGACTATTTCTTCCTCGGCAGCGTCGTTGGGGGAGAAGACATCAGAGGCCTGCATGATTTCGTAGTAAGTAGCGAAGAAAGAGAGAGAGAGAGAGAGAGCGAGAGAGATGTAGATGTAGATGAAACGAGAGCGGTTTGCGGAATGAAAAATTTCATCGAATAACCCCTCCTTAAATAACATTCCGAATCTCTTTTTTTTTTTTTTTTTTTAGAAAAACCATAAACCACGCCCCCTCCTTATTTTCGTACAAAAACGAGCCATTCACTATGAAGAACGTCGAGGAGATCAGACGGTTTTCAACCGTGCGAGCAATCGTGTTTTGGAACGGAGACTACTCTAACCAGCTGGTCCGTCTATGTACCACCTCGGGCTCAACGGACGCTTTCGTATTAAACTAGATCCCTATTTGACTTTTGTCGCGATAACCGCCATGCTTTCATCGTTAAATGACAGCCCAGATTTCACGGTTGTTACGACAATTGAGAATGATTTAATTCCAGATAGTTCCAGAGTTGTGTTCGATTGGGACAACACTTTAAAGATATATGACCATTTCGAGAAGAAACCCATTAGCAGAGTAGACAAAGAGTTTCTCGAACGTCTGTTGAAAGAGAAGAAATGCGAACTTTTCATCATCAGCGCTATCCGCCCCTCTCAGCTAAATATCGAAACTCTTCTCATTGAAGTTACCCGGTTAGGTCTGTTAGATTACTTTTGCTCCCCTGACCAGCGCACTGTGTTTGGAAGTCGAAAAGAAGTGCGTGGAAATTATCACTGGGTACAAGAAGGAAATATCATTATTTGCGGATATGACAAAGCTGAGGTTTTCAAGTTGATCTTATCGGAAGTCCGTCATGAGAAGGTTTCTGCGAAGACGAATATTCTGTTCGATGACGAGTTGGATAATCTCGTCAACTTCAGCGCCATCGTGGAAGAGAGCCTTTGTTATCACATGAAGAATCTGTAGTTTTACGTCACTTCGCACGTACGCAGGTGGTCTTGGTAAGGATGGGGGGGGGGGGGGGGGGGGTGTAACGAATGTAACACCGATCAATCAATCAAGTAGACCGTTTTTAAGTCTGGTTAATAAGCGAAGGAAACGTAAAAGAATTGAAGGTAGTTCTGGTCTTAATATTCACAAACAATTACAAAGAAAATCGATCACAATTATAGTCAGTTCATTAAACAAACAAAAAAACACATGAATCCTGTGTAAGGTCACCATATCACAAGGCGACGATTGTTATTAACAAAAGTGTCCACTGGTGCTCGGGTAGATATCTTAAACTCCCAGGGGGAGGCCGTGGGTAGCATCGTATAGAATCGTTTTCTTCTCTGCCGCTCGAGCCTTCAGGGTAGTTTTCTTTTCCTCTTGCTTCTTCAGCGTGCGCTCGAGCCGTTTTTTCTGGGCCGCTTCCCGTTTCTTTTTGGCGGCCGCAACTTTCTCTTCTTTTTTCATCGCGTCGTAAATGTCCCTGTAATGCATGTCGGTCGCACTACAACCCCATTTCTCCCTTGCAAATATAGTCAGTTTGCACGTCGTCTTGTATTTTTCGATTTCCTGTCGCCCCTTCTCTATAGCATCGTCGTACCACCTTTTGGCGACCCGCCTGTAGATCTCGGCATCCTCTTCAGACTTTACGTACATGGTGAAGCCGGGCGGCCCTCCGTAGTCGAGGGTTAACTCGACGGGTCTGTCCTCGGATGTCTGATATACATTGGTAGCATCCATTTTCTTGATGTACGGGCATGAGCTTGATATTCGAACAGTTCGCTGTCGTGTGTGAAGATTACGATTGAAACGGGTTCTTATATAGAGACCGAGGTCTACGTGGGCGAGTTATCATTCGCCATAGAACACTTGAACTCGAGTTCAGGGACGCGGCTGACATAGTCAGAAATTATCTGAGGTGTGGTTTAACCCCGCCTCGGCTTGTCGGAATGAGAAAGTATTTGAGGTGACACTTCGTTATGACAGGTCTTCACGAATTAGCAAATAACAACCACCTGCACTCGATCGTTTTATTATTGTAGAATTGGGTAATACACACAGAACCGTTCTGAGAAGTCAATGTACCTGGCAGCGTGTCAATAAAGTCTGACCTTTGTCCCCGACCCAGAACAGTAGGCCTTTACCGGGATTTCCTGCCAACAATGAAAATATACTCTAATCAAGGACTGTCGCCGAGGAAATTCACGCTGGATCAAGAGATATGACCAGGTAGGACGATTCAATTTTTATTTTCCTTTCAGCTAGTTACGTAAATATTCCGTGATTGTTTTTTTTTTAATGCCGTTTACTAAATAAATGCAGGGACAGGGTGTCTGAAAGAGGCGCTCAACCCCACAACTATAGTTGACCGAAAAAATTGACGGGTACATAAGTGTACAGATATTCGCCCGTATTCTTGTCTCTAACATGTACCCTATTGGGCATAGACCGCGACCTGTGAACGTACAGACTTTCCTCGAATACGTCGAAAACGCCCGTGGAACCCTCGGTGTCCAGCCACTCATTCAATGCGTTTATCTCCACGCGCTCCAATCTTTTGGAATGGGGATTGCAGATGTCCGTGGTGGTGATGAAAACGATGTCGTTTTCCACATATTTGACACCCAAAATTGTATAATGCGTCACACCGTCCGCCTTCAGGGCTTCTTTTTCTTTAACCACGAGCCCCATCGGATAGAATATTATTTGTTCCTCCTTTTCGTGTACATTACGTCTTTTATCGCGTTTGATGCACGAAAAGCACCTACTGTGGGTATAGGGGGAGTTTAATCTAGCGCTTTTTCGTAACGTCTGATCGCACCCCTCACGGGAACACTTTACCATGACTGTCGATAACTACGCTATAGCGTTTCTGGACGCCAGCCGCAAGTTCGGCTCACTGATGATCGGCCTGAGGGACAGGTACGAAGAGAAGGTTAAAGTTGCCGCGGCTAGAAACCCCGAATCGCCTCTCTCGATAAATACTATACCTTCTGTGGGCTTCGACGTGCCGAAAATGCCCGTCAAGCACTCCAGAAAAGCCCCGATGAAGCCTCACGGAGACTGCAGAACCGAGACCAAGGCGGCTCTTAAGACTCTAACGAAGCTGCTCGACATAAAAGCGCCGGTGACCCACGGGAAGATCGTGAAACTGTTGGGGGTTGCGGCCGTACCCCTCGAGAAGTATAAGGCGCAGAGGGTGGACATCGTGTTGCGTAAATACCTGACGAGCAAAATGAAAACGTTCACGGAGGACACCTACAAGAAGCATTATTTCAATTCGGCGCCGCCCTTCAGACCGGCCAACGCGGCGAACGTTACTTGGAAGAACGAATTAAAGGGCCTCATAAGGTCCACCCTAGACAGCATGGGAATGATCGTGAGAAGGCCCACGGAAAAGCTGACGACCATCATTTCTTACAGCAAAGACGCCATTAACGGGGCGTACGAGGACCTGGATAGCAGGGACGTGATATCCGGTAGTAGTACTGAGGAAGCGTTCGTCAGAAGGGTGGATAAATACAACGGATACGCCTCTATGATAAACAACGTGTCTTCCATGCCCAGGTTCAACGCCTCTTCCCTTGTCTTTACTTATTTCAAGAGGAGTTCCGCGGGGAGGGTCACCTTTGACTCCGTCGCGAACACACTATCTGACATCAGGAGGGGATCGCCGGACATCGAGAAGGTGTTGCTAAACCATCTCCTCGGGGACAAAATAGACGACGACACCGACGCCGCGATAGCCGACCCTTATAACGTCGTATCTTTTTCGGGTTTTCCTTACGAGCAACTCAGACCGGCTCTGAGGGCGGAATACACGCTGTTGAAACTGTTGTTTTATGTGGGGGAAGCCTTCGGGGTCGACATTCAGGACACGTACAGAACTATGTTTTTGGGAGCCCCCCGAATGTCTGTGGACAACGTTCTACAACTGTACCCGGGGCTGATGACGATCATGTTTTTCATGGTTAACCACTCGAAAGACCCAGAAGGAACTGACGCTACAGTCGAGTTGGACTACAGGTTGAGATTCCTAACCTCCGCCAAGGGTCATTTCGGAAACAAGCAAGAGGCCATCGAGGTACATAAGCTGGTTTCCGCGGCTACCGAGCGGTTATCCCTGAGGTGCATAGATATTCTCGTCACGGACCATAGAGCGAGGACAGTTATTTTCCCGTATTGTAACTCTTTGTTTCTACGAAGCGGACTTATGAGAGAAGCTAATGCCGTGTGAACCCGGACGGGTTCATTCTGACAAAACCCGGACATCTCTCGCGGTTAAACCACGCCCCCCCTCCATTACTTTCGTACGACCAATAAAAACGCCCTGGGACTATTTATCTAAAGCGAGCGGAGCGACTTTTCATCATTCGCTGACCAACTGTCATTCAGTCAACACGTCTTTTTTTTTTCAACGCTCTACTACCCGGTGATATGGAATCGTCTACCGTCATGCCCGCTCAACAAGAGGTCTGCGATAAGATCGAATTATCGAAGAAGATGAGACGACCTGCCCCGTCTTCCTCGGACACCCTCATCGTGTATTATAAGAGCGATGGATGTTCGGGCTACCAGCTCATGAAGGACATTTGCTCCGGCCATATGGTATTTGTGAGCGAGTCGGAGGTGTTGGTGAAAATCAACGATCACCGTTACAGAGTGTATTCCACCAAGGGCGCATCGAAGGCCACATACACCGTTTCTGAGGAACTTTTGACGGCCGGGATGAAGCTGAAATATTCATCCAAGAGTAGTCAAGAGACCCTGTTAAAAAAGATTAAGGCTAATGGACGGGAAAACCTGACCGTGGCGATTTACGCTTCAAAGCCCGGGGGGGAAGTCTCTCTGAAGGACATTACCGGGCGTAACTGTTGGTTTTATGCCGCGGTCGTAGCCGAAAATGAGGTTCTGGGTACCGCACCACTGGGCCGATCACAGGCTAACAAAAAGACGGTGAGTGTACGCTATGGGGAAGGTATGAAAGCCCCCATTCAGGCGGCCACTATTACTTTGAGGCAAAACGACGAGGGTGTCATCGAGGAACGGACGGACTGCAAGGGTTACACCGAGTTGGTTTTTCCCACCCAGAAGCGGTTCCAGTCTTACTTGGTAAAGAAGGAATTCCTTCCCGAGGACCCAACTAGCGAGGTCCACATTATGTTCAAGGGTAATTACGTCTTTCTCTCGTCTAGCTCTACCGGGTGCCCCGGGCGATATCAGGTTATTGCCGGCATGCGTAAAAAGTTTGTGCGTGCCCGTAAGCCAGCTAAAGAGTCTACGGCCGGGACGAAGGGGATCGTCACTACCACATCTGAGAACGGTTCTGAGGGGTACGAAAGCGCTTCGGAAGGCATAGTTTCATCAGCCTCCGCTGAATGCGCAGAAGAGAGTGACGCGGAGTCCATCAAAGACACTCATCATACCTCAAGTGAAGAAGAAGGTGACTACACCGAAGATACTCCTCAATCCTTGCCATTCTCGAGGTATTCAAATGCAGAAGAAGAAGGTGACTACACCGAAGACACTCCTCAATCTTTGCCGTTCTCGAGGTATTCAAATGCAGAAGAAGAAGGTGACTACACCGAAGACACTCCTCTGCTTCCAGTTGTTTGCAAACCGTCTTCTCTCTCTAGGAGCTTTTCGCCAGTCTGCTCTCGTCGTACCTGCTTCCTGCTTGAAAGAGTCGTTAAATTGCAAGGTAGACTTGGACTGCAAGTTTTGTTCGACACGCTTCATCACTGTAGCGACCGAAACATCTTATCTTATCTCGTAAGCATATTACGATGGGCGTTTCCAATTCTCTCTGATTTATGATGACGTACACCAAGTCCGCGTCATGAAGCCCAGCCGTCACAATGGACAGACTATTTTCAACTACACTCTGAAGCAGGAGTTCCCGACTCCTCTCTCTATCATCCGGATTGGTAACTCTCCTGTCTACGTTCCGACTCATCTCTATCATCCGGATTGGTAACTCTCCTGTCTACATTCCTGCTTCCAGTTGTTTGCAAACCGTCTTCTCTCTCTAGGAGCTTTTCGCCAGCAAGGTAGACTTGGACTGCAAGTTTTGTTCGACACGCTTCATCACTGTAGCGACCGAAACATCTTATCTTATCTCGTAAGCATATTACGATGGGCGTTTCCAATTCTCTCTGATTTATGATGACGTACACCAAGTCCGCGTCATGAAGCCCAGCCGTCACAATAGACAGACTATTTTCAACTACACTCTGAAGCAGGAGTTCCCCATCTGGAATGACCGTTCCTGTGGCCAGTTGTGCTCCTCTCTATCATCCGGATTGGTAACTCTCCTGTCTACATTCCGACTCCTCTCTATCATCCGGATTGGTAACTCTCCTGTCTACATTCCGACTCCTCTCTATCATCCGGATTGGTCACTCTCCTGTCTACGTTCTGACTCCTCTCTATCATCCGGATTGGTAACTCTCCTGTCTACATTCCTGCTTCCAGTTGTTTGCAAACCGTCTTCTCTCTCTAGGAGCTTTTCGCCAGCAAGGTAGACTTGGACTGCAAGTTTTGTTCGACACGCTTCATCACTGTAGCGACCGAAACATCTTTATTATCTTGTAAGCATATTACGAGGTACTTCGATTCTTAGATCTGTTCGATCCTCAGATCTGCCAAACGCACTTCGGTGTTCATCTCCGGTTTGTTAGGAGAATATTCTTCTCTCGTTCTCTTAGGACTTGGAGAGCGACTATAATCTAGGACGAAAGAGGCTTCTGGATCAGGACTGTGGTTCCTCTTTTTAAAAAGCTGCCATCACCCGACGACAACAACAACTAGAGCATCACCGACGACAACAACAACTAGAGCGCTACATACGAGTATGGTGGCTTAATGTTGGGATCTGTGTACTTTCCGTCATCGGGTTTAGCTTCATCCTCCGAGCCCCTGTCCTTTTTCTCAATAGCGGAAGATGATGACGAAGTGCTCTTTTCATCACAAACTCGCTCTCGGTCGTCCGTTGGTTTATTCTGTCATCTTGAATAAGGCAATCCTCAATGTTATCAAAATCGCCATTTTCAACAAGTACCTGTCGGTTGCTCTGCAGCCTTTCCTTGTTCATTTTGACGCATAGAAAATCTTAACCATGAAATTACGACAACAACAACTCAACTAGAGCATCGCCGACAACAACAACTCAACTAGAGCATCGCCCGTAGAGCATCGCCGACAACAACAACAACTCAACTAGAGCATCGCCGACAACAACAACTCAACTAGAGCATCGCCGACAACAACAACTCAACTAGAGCATCGCCGACAACAACAACTCAACTAGAGCATCGCCGACAACAACAACTCAACTAGAGCATCGCCGACAACAACAACTCAAATAGAGCATCACCGACAACAACAACTCAACTAGAGCATCACCGACAACAACAACTAGAGCATCGCCGACAACACAGCCAACAGCACCTAGGGCTGGGTCGCCAAAATGTAAATCGCATTTTATTTTGTTATCGTTTATTGTATCCTTTTTTTTGTTTTTGTTATATATAATATATATATCGTTTATTGTATCCTTTTTTTGTTTTTGTTGTTTTTTGTGTTGGTCTCTCTCTCTCTCTCTCTTTTATTCAATATAGTTGCGCCGTTTATAAACACACACCGTGTTTGTAATATAAAGTCTATTGAAAATGAGTTGTGTGTCTCTCTCACTCTATATTAATCTCTCTCTCTTTTATTCAATATAGTTGCGCCGTTTATAAACACACATCGTGTTTGTAATATAAAAAGTCTATTGAAAATGAGTTCTCTCTCTCTCTCTCTCTCTCTCTCTTTTATTCAATATAGTTTGCGCCGTTTATAGCACACAGTGAAACAGGTCAACAGTACGGAGACCGCGACCAGACCGCCGGCGACAAGCAGACCTATGTTCAAAGGGTCTTCGTACCAAATTACCGGGTTGTCGCACCGAGTCTCGATGGTTGTGGTGTCTTCGTACCGGTTGTCGTTACGAGTCTCGTTGGTGGTCCGATTGCCGCTCAACGCGGAGCAGCAGAGGATGACGCAACAAAGTCCGATGATACTCGCCATGTTTTGAGGTTGTATATAAATATATATATATATATATTAAAAAAAAAAAACGCACAAAACAAATACGTATGGTAAAAAGAAGAGAAAACGATTTCGGAAAAACTCACCCACCGGTTCACAAAGTTGAACACCCAAACGACTGTAGCGACCGAATATATATAAAAAAAAAAAACGCACAAAACAAATACGTATGGTAAAAAAAGAGAAAACGGAACCCTTATTTCGAAAAACTCACCCACCGGTTCACAAAGTTGAACCCAAACGACTGTAGCGACCGACACAAAAAAAGTTTATGATAGCTTTATATACGTCCCACGTAAACGCGACAATGACACAAACAACAAAACAAAACAAACAAAAAAAAAACAAACAAAAAATTATAAAAAAAAAAAGAGGGGGGGGGGGTACAAAAAAATTACATGGGGGGGGGGTTAAACTATCACGCCGAACGGAACAATAGACACACCCTCTCAACATTACTACAGACAGCCATGTAAACAAACGAGATCGAACGCAAACTAAACGAAAACAAACAACCTATCGGTCTTAAAGAAATACATACAACAAACACAAGAGGGTAGCTTCTGGGGAAGGGCACTAAGCTCCTGACACATTTTTGGAGCCGTGGAAAAAAGGTCATTAACCCGCGGGTGGTTTCTTTTTTGTCTAGGTAGTATATTATCTCCACTATGCCTTGACAACAGAAAAAACCCGTCGATATAAAAAAAAAAAGTAAAAAAAAAATAAAAATTCTGGCAGCACACTTCTGGAGGGAAAGCTTATATACTATATATACTGAATCGCGCATCTCTCTCCCCCAAAAAAAAAATTCTGGCAGCACCGTCTGGGAAGAAAGCTTATATACTATACTATACTATACTATACTCCTATTACAGCCATCTCCACAAAAAATTCTGGCAGTTCACTTAAACAATTCTGGGGGGGGGGGGGGGAAAGCTTAAATTATTACTCGGCGTGCCACATCCAACAAATTCTGGCAGTATACTTCTGGGACGAAGAAGCATGAAAATCTAGCACAGCCCCCCAAAAAAATTCTGTGGCAGCATTTCAGGGAAGAAAGCCTACTCCTATTACAACCATCGCAAAAAAAATACTGACAGCACTTCTTGGGCTTTACATGCATAATCCTCGTCCGTACAGAAGTGGTAGCCGTCGCAAATAAATCGGGCATCACTTCTGTGCATAGTCAGTGGTAGCCATCGCAAATAAATCGGGTATCACTTCTGTGCATAGTCAGTGGTAGCCATCGCAAATAAATCGGGCATCACATAGTCAGTGTAGCCATCGCAAATAAATCGGGCATCACTTCTGTGCATAGTCGGTGGTAGCCATCGCAAATAAATCGGGCATCACTTCTGTGCATAGTCAGTGGTAGCCATCGCAAATAAATCGGGCATCACTTATTGGCTTATATAGCTATCTAAAACACATACCACAAGCGTAGCCATCGCAAATAAATCGGGCATCACCGCCGGGCTTATATATATATATTATCATGTAGCTATCTAAAACACATACCACAAGCGTAGCCATCGCAAAGAAATCGGGCATCACCGCCGGGCTTATATATATATCATCACTTCTGTGCCTGGTCGGTGTAGCCATCGCAAAGAAATCGGGCATCACCTCCTGGCTTATATATATATATATATATATTATCATGCAACTATATCTAAAACACATACCAGAAGCGTAGCCATCGCAAAGAAATCGGGCATCGCTTCTGTGCCTGGTCGGTGTAGCCATCGCAAATAAATCGGGCATCACCTCTAGGTCTTTATATAGCCTAGTAGGTGTAGCCATCGCAAAGAAATCGGGCATCACCTCCTGGCTTATATATATATATATATATATATCATGCAACTATATCTAAAACACACACCAGAAGCGTAGCCATCGCAAAGAAATCGGGCATCGCTTCTGTGTCTGGTCGGTGTAGCCATCGCAAAAAAATCGGGCATCACCTCTGTGCCTAGTCGGTGTAGCCATCGCAAAGAAATCGGACATCACCTCCTGGTTTATATATATTATCATGCAACTATATCTAAAACACATACCAGAGGCGTAGCCATCGCAAAGAAATCGGGCATCGCTTCTGTGCCTGGTCGGTGTAGCCATCGCAAAGAAATCGGGCATCACCTCCTGGCTTATATGCAGCTATATCTAAAGCACATACGAGAAGCGTAGCCATCGCAAAGAAATCGCTTCTGTGCCTGGTCGGTGTAGCCATCGCAAAGAAATCGGGCATCACCTCCTGGCTTATATGCAGCTATATCTAAAGCACATACGAGAAGCGTAGCCATCGCAAAGAAAGTAGCCATCGCAAAGAAATCGGGCATCACCTCCTGGCTTATATGCAGCTATATCTAAAGCACATACCAGAAGCGTAGCCATCGCAAAGAAATCGGGCATCGCTTCTGTGCCTGGTCGGTGTAGCCATCGCAAATAAATCGGGCATCACCTCTAGGTCTTTATATAGCCTAGTAGGTGTAGCCATCGCAAAGAAATCGGGCATCACCTCCTGGCTTATATATATATATATATATATATCATGCAACTATATCTAAAACACACACCAGAAGCGTAGCCATCGCAAAGAAATCGGGCATCGCTTCTGTGTCTGGTCGGTGTAGCCATCGCAAAAAAATCGGGCATCACCTCTGTGCCTAGTCGGTGTAGCCATCGCAAAGAAATCGGACATCACCTCCTGGTTTATATATATTATCATGCAACTATATCTAAAACACATACCAGAGGCGTAGCCATCGCAAAGAAATCGGGCATCGCTTCTGTGCCTGGTCGGTGTAGCCATCGCAAAGAAATCGGGCATCACCTCCTGGCTTATATGCAGCTATATCTAAAGCACATACGAGAAGCGTAGCCATCGCAAAGAAATCGGGCATCGCTTCTGTGCCTGGTCGGTGTAGCCATCGCAAAGAAATCGGGCATCACCTCCTGGCTTATATGCAGCTATATCTAAAGCACATACGAGAAGCGTAGCCATCGCAAAGAAATCGGGCATCGCTTCTGTGCCTGGTCGGTGTAGCCATCGCAAAGAAATCGGGCATCACCTCCTGGCTTATATGCAGCTATATCTAAAGCACATACGAGAAGCGTAGCCATCGCAAAGAAATCGGGCATCACCTCCTGGCTTATATGCAGCTATATCTAAAGCACATACGAGAAGCGTAGCCATCGCAAAGAAATCGGGCATCGCTTCTGTGCCTGGTCGGTGTAGCCATCGCAAAGAAATCGGGCATCACCTCCTGGCTTATATGCAGCTATATCTAAAACACATACCAGAGGCGTAGCCATCGCAAATAAATCGGGCATCGCTTCTGTGCCTGGTCGGTGTAGCCATCGCAAAGAAATCGGGCATCACCTCCTGGCTTATATGCAGCTATATCTAAAGCACATACGAGAAGCGTAGCCATCGCAAAGAAATCGGGCATCACCTCCTGGCTTATATGCAGCTATATCTAAAGCACATACGAGAAGCGTAGCCATCGCAAAGAAATCGGGCATCGCTTCTGTGCCTGGTCGGTGTAGCCATCGCAAAGAAATCGGGCATCACTTCCTGGCTTATATGCAGCTATATCTAAAACACATACCAGAGGCGTAGCCATCGCAAAGAAATCGGGCATCGCTTCTGTGCCTGGTCGGTGTAGCCATCGCAAAGAAATCGGGCATCACCTCCTGGCTTATATATATATATATTATCATGCAGCTATATCTAAAGCATATACCAGAAGCGTAGCCATCGCAAAGAAATCGGGCATCGCTTCTGTGCCTGGTCGGTGTAGCCATCGCAAAGAAATCGGGCATCACCACCTGGCTTATATATATATTATCATGCAGCTATATCTAAAGCACATACGAGAAGCGTAGCCATCGCAAAGAAATCGGGCATCGCTTCTTGGCTTATATATATATAAATATCATGCAGCTATATCTAAAACACATACCAGAAGCGTAGCCATCGCAAAGAAATCGGGCATCGCTTCTGTGCCTAGTAGGTGTAGCGATCGCAAATAAATCGGGCATCACCTTTTACATGCATAAGCTTCGTCCATACTATACCTACCTAGTATACAATTCTTACCATGTCTCTTCAAAGATATGTGTAGATCACTCGTTCGTGAGGGTAAACCACAAACACTTTCCGTCCCCCTTGTAGTCGTGATATAACAATAACAACAGCACGGGTTAACATTACTGCTGCTGTTGTTGTTGTATCGCGACTACAAGGAGAGAGAGCGACTGGAAAACACGTCCTATCTCGACAGATGCCAGGCGAAAAATGAATGTGAGAGGGAGCGGATAACAAAACCTCTACAACTCGCCACGCCCACTCTCGCTCTCTGCCAACGACCAATCAAAAACAGGGGTATCGTGTTACAGTTCCGCTAAACGGTTTAAACCACGCCCCCTTACTTTTGTAACCTGGTGTTTGACAAAACTGTTTCTGTTTTGACAAAACTGTTTCTGTTTGACAAAACTGTTTCTGTTTGACAAAACTGTTTCTGTTTTGACAAAACTGTTTCTGTTTTGACAAAACTGTTTCTGTTTTGACAAAACTGTTTCTGTTTTGACAAAACTGTTTCTGTTTTGACAAAACTGTTTCTGTTTGACAAAACTGTTTCTGTTTTGTCAAAACTGTTTCTGTTTTGACAAAACTGTTTCTGTTTTGACAAAACTGTTTCTGTTTTGACAAAACTGTTTCTGTTTTGACAAAACTGTTTCTGTTTGACAAAACTGTTTCTGTTTGTTTCTCCAGGAGACACCCACGTGACACAATAAAACAGCCCACAGTCCGCAGTCACTCACTTTACCACAGGCTGTCGACGTACGGAAGAGGTCATATATAACCGGTCGTTTTTACTGTGGAGGCGATGATTCAGCGAACCATATTGAGGAAGAGATAAGTATGTTATACTAATAATCTCCTTCACCCTAATCTACGGGTATAGTTTTAACCGCGGGTCCCTATAATGAGCTCGTATCCCCCCCCACACACCCAGTAGTGTGTATGTGTGTGTGTGTTTTTTTTTTGGACTGCCTTATTTGAGGGCCCACAAAATAGGACCGATAATGATTATAGACGCAAGGTACATAGTTATAATAATAAATCAAAAAAAAAAAAAAAAGTCTGGGGGGGGGGGGGTGTGGGGTGTGGGGCGGGCACACTCGGTATATAACCAAAAATATTGACCAACAGCTTTTTATGGTTCACAATTGGGGCTCTCTCTCTCGCTTGGGAGAACGCCATATTTTCAACACACAGGTCGAATCGGGTTTTTATCCTCCCGAACATTTCACAAAGACCAACTTAACTAGTACAGTTACCACAGATGTCGCCGTACGGCATAGACCCGAGATGTCGGGTTGAATTTGTGTGGTTGTACTGTACTCTCAAGGTACGACCGAAAGAGAAAGAAAGAAAGAAGAAACAAAATATATATAATAGTTTTATCTAATAATTTTATTTCGAAAACAGTTCAATCAGCCAGTTTTATTCTCGAGCCTTCTTTCTTCTCCTCTCGCTTCTTCAGCTTGGCCTCGAGCCGTTTCTTCTGGGCCGCTTCCCGCTTCTTTTTAGCGATCTCCTCCTCTTTGACCATTACGTCGTAAATGTTCTTGTACAACCTGCCGATCGCTTTATCGCCCCATTTCTCCTTGGCAAACATAATCAGTTTGGACTTCATTTCAGTTTCTTCAATTTCCGTAGCCTCGTCGTCGTCGTAGTACAACTTGTTGGCGTACCCTCCGCAGTCGAGGGTTAACTTCACGGGTCTGTCCTCGGACGGCGTAAGCACGGCTTCTAGGTGTTGGGCTTCTATGGCACCGTCCATAGTTTACGGTATTGAAAAAAACAGAGAGAGAAGGTGGTCGCGAAGTTGATGCTGCTCTATGCACGACAAAACTAATAATGACTGTTGATGATCGCGATACCGTTATATATATATATATATAAATGTGTAAACCACGCCCCTTACTTGTTCGTAAACAAACCCAGCTGAGAAAAAACCATAATATGTAAACCACGCCCCTTACTTTCGTACAAACCCAGCGCCACTTCCACGAGAGGGGGGGGGGTTTCCCTTCGGTTTTTTTTTCTCTCACTATCACACCTTGTCGCAACTGTTTATGAAACGGGGCCCATAGGAAAAAGTCGGGCGCCCCGAAAAGCCTGTCCAACAAAGAGAGAGATTTTTTGTTTGTGTTTTTTTTTTTTTTCTGTCTTGAATTTATTTCGAATAAAGCTTAGCAAATACACCCTCCTCATATGTCCTCGTCTAGTACCCGGAGGGAAGAGTCACAGCCCATACAGTTGTCTCCCATAGCCGACGCAGGGGTGTCCTTCCTGTACTCGGAGACACGGCGAGAGAAAAAGTCCGACCTGCCGGACAGCCCCTGATTATTCATAAAGGGAAACGGGTTTTCCTCGAAGTAAAACTCGGAATAGCCCAGCTTCAATAAGACCTGGTCTCCGAGGAACTTAGAATACCGCTTAAGCTTGTCTGAGTCGAGACCCGGGAACACGTTGCCAGCCAAGGCCTCGTCGATGAATTCCGCTTCAGAGTCCACGGCCCCAATCACCATCTCCCTTATGTCCCACTCGTGTACTTTGGCCTCTTCGGGAACGTATTCCTTGTACAGCATACACCCCGCGTCGCCGTGCTTACCCTCGTCTCTCGCTATGAATTCGTTGGCGAGGAAGAAACCATCCAAGTGATACTTCTCCGACATCAACCAGTAAATAATCGCGAAAATTACGGGGAACGACAAGCACTCGACTATGGCGAATGCGGCCAGCGACTCGGCGACCCCGTCCGACTCTGTCAGCCATTGCTTCATCCACTTTACTTTCAGCTCCACGGCGTTCATGTGCGAAGCCGCGGCAAACATTTCGCGTTTCTCTTCTGGGTCGGTTATGTACTCGTCAATCGCACGGGCGTAAACCTCAGCGTGCACGTTCTCCTGGGCCGTTTGTATATCGTACATACACTTAACCTCTGCGGCCGGCATGCTCTTCAGAAGGTTGGCTTGTATATTTTCGTTCACCACCCCGTCCGCCACGTTGAAGAAACCCATGATATATTTCATAAGCCTTTGGATGCCGGGTGGGAGAGCGGTAAAGTCGTCCTTTTCGAACGAAACGTCTCCTGGCGTCCAGAAACAAGCCCTCTGGTCAACGTACATGTCCCACACGAGCTTGTGTTTGATAGGGAACAGACAGAAGCGAGACTCGTCTTTTACCCAAAAGTCGGGCCTGTAGGCCTCGAGAGCATTTCTCTCTTTGATTCGATACATCTTTTTCAACATAAACGTGTTGTCCGAAAAGTTAGGGTTATACCTGATGGCGTCTATTAGGACCAAAGCTGGATACCGACTGAGAGCCCGGACTATTTCTTCCTCGGCAGCGTCGTTGGGGGAGAAGACATCAGAGGCCTGCATGATTTCGTAGTAAGTAGCGAAGAAAGAGAGAGAGAGAGAGAGAGCGAGAGACATGTAGATGTAGATGAAACGAGAGCGGTTTGCGGAATGAAAAATTTCATCGAATAACCCCTCCTTAAATAACATTCCGAATCTCTTTTTTTTTTTTTTTTTTAGAAAAACCATAAACCACGCCCCCTCCTTATTTTCGTACAAAAACGAGCCATTCACTATGAAGAACGTCGAGGAGATCAGACGGTTTTCAACCGTGCGAGCAATCGTGTTTTGGAACGGAGACTACTCTAACCAGCTGGTCCGTCTATGTACCACCTCGGGCTCAACGGACGCTTTCGTATTAAACTAGATCCCTATTTGACTTTTGTCGCGATAACCGCCATGCTTTCATCGTTAAATGACAGCCCAGATTTCACGGTTGTTACGACAATTGAGAATGATTTAATTCCAGATAGTTCCAGAGTTGTGTTCGATTGGGACAACACTTTAAAGATATATGACCATTTCGAGAAGAAACCCATTAGCAGAGTAGACAAAGAGTTTCTCGAACGTCTGTTGAAAGAGAAGAAATGCGAACTTTTCATCATCAGCGCTATCCGCCCCTCTCAGCTAAATATCGAAACTCTTCTCATTGAAGTTACCCGGTTAGGTCTGTTAGATTACTTTTGCTCCCCTGACCAGCGCACTGTGTTTGGAAGTCGAAAAGAAGTGCGTGGAAATTATCACTGGGTACAAGAAGGAAATATCATTATTTGCGGATATGACAAAGCTGAGGTTTTCAAGTTGATCTTATCGGAAGTCCGTCATGAGAAGGTTTCTGCGAAGACGAATATTCTGTTCGATGACGAGTTGGATAATCTCGTCAACTTCAGCGCCATCGTGGAAGAGAGCCTTTGTTATCACATGAAGAATCTGTAGTTTTACGTCACTTCGCACGTACGCAGGTGGTCTTGGTAAGGATGGGGGGGGGGGTGTAACGAATGTAACACCGATCAATCAATCAAGTAGACCGTTTTTAAGTCTGGTTAATAAGCGAAGGAAACGTAAAAGAATTGAAGGTAGTTCTGGTCTTAATATTCACAAACAATTACAAAGAAAATCGATCACAATTATAGTCAGTTCATTAAACAAACAAAAAAACACATGAATCCTGTGTAAGGTCACCATATCACAAGGCGACGATTGTTATTAACAAAAGTGTCCACTGGTGCTCGGGTAGATATCTTAAACTCCCAGGGGGAGGCCGTGGGTAGCATCGTATAGAATCGTTTTCTTCTCTGCCGCTCGAGCCTTCAGGGTAGTTTTCTTTTCCTCTTGCTTCTTCAGCGTGCGCTCGAGCCGTTTTTTCTGGGCCGCTTCCCGTTTCTTTTTGGCGGCCGCAACTTTCTCTTCTTTTTTCATCGCGTCGTAAATGTCCCTGTAATGCATGCCGGTCGCACTACAACCCCATTTCTCCCTTGCAAATATAGTCAGTTTGCACGTCGTCTTGTATTTTTCGATTTCCTGTCGCCCCTTCTCTATAGCATCGTCGTACCACCTTTTGGCGACCCGCCTGTAGATCTCGGCATCCTCTTCAGACTTTACGTACATGGTGAAGCCGGGCGGCCCTCCGTAGTCGAGGGTTAACTCGACGGGTCTGTCCTCGGATGTCTGATATACATTGGTAGCATCCATTTTCTTGATGTACGGGCATGAGCTTGATATTCGAACAGTTCGCTGTCGTGTGTGAAGATTACGATTGAAACGGGTTCTTATATAGAGACCGAGGTCTACGTGGGCGAGTTATCATTCGCCATAGAACACTTGAACTCGAGTTCAGGGACGCGGCTGACATAGTCAGAAATTATCTGAGGTGTGGTTTAACCCCGCCTCGGCTTGTCGGAATGAGAAAGTATTTGAGGTGACACTTCGTTATGACAGGTCTTCACGAATTAGCAAATAACAACCACCTGCACTCGATCGTTTTATTATTGTAGAATTGGGTAATACACACAGAACCGTTCTGAGAAGTCAATGTACCTGGCAGCGTGTCAATAAAGTCTGACCTTTGTCCCCGACCCAGAACAGTAGGCCTTTACCGGGATTTCCTGCCAACAATGAAAATATACTCTAATCAAGGACTGTCGCCGAGGAAATTCACGCTGGATCAAGAGATATGACCAGGTAGGACGATTCAATTTTTATTTTCCTTTCAGCTAGTTACGTAAATATTCCGTGATTGTTTTTTTTTAATGCCGTTTACTAAATAAATGCAGGGACAGGGTGTCTGAAAGAGGCGCTCAACCCCACAACTATAGTTGACCGAAAAAATTGACGGGTACATAAGTGTACAGATATTCGCCCGTATTCTTGTCTCTAACATGTACCCTATTGGGCATAGACCGCGACCTGTGAACGTACAGACTTTCCTCGAATACGTCGAAAACGCCCGTGGAACCCTCGGTGTCCAGCCACTCATTCAATGCGTTTATCTCCACGCGCTCCAATCTTTTGGAATGGGGATTGCAGATGTCCGTGGTGGTGATGAAAACGATGTCGTTTTCCACATATTTGACACCCAAAATTGTATAATGCGTCACACCGTCCGCCTTCAGGGCTTCTTTTTCTTTAACCACGAGCCCCATCGGATAGAATATTATTTGTTCCTCCTTTTCGTGTACATTACGTCTTTTATCGCGTTTGATGCACGAAAAGCACCTACTGTGGGTATAGGGGGAGTTTAATCTAGCGCTTTTTCGTAACGTCTGATCGCACCCCTCACGGGAACACTTTACCATGACTGTCGATAACTACGCTATAGCGTTTCTGGACGCCAGCCGCAAGTTCGGCTCACTGATGATCGGCCTGAGGGACAGGTACGAAGAGAAGGTTAAAGTTGCCGCGGCTAGAAACCCCGAATCGCCTCTCTCGATAAATACTATACCTTCTGTGGGCTTCGACGTGCCGAAAATGCCCGTCAAGCACTCCAGAAAAGCCCCGATGAAGCCTCACGGAGACTGCAGAACCGAGACCAAGGCGGCTCTTAAGACTCTAACGAAGCTGCTCGACATAAAAGCGCCGGTGACCCACGGGAAGATCGTGAAACTGTTGGGGGTTGCGGCCGTACCCCTCGAGAAGTATAAGGCGCAGAGGGTGGACATCGTGTTGCGTAAATACCTGACGAGCAAAATGAAAACGTTCACGGAGGACACCTACAAGAAGCATTATTTCAATTCGGCGCCGCCCTTCAGACCGGCCAACGCGGCGAACGTTACTTGGAAGAACGAATTAAAGGGCCTCATAAGGTCCACCCTAGACAGCATGGGAATGATCGTGAGAAGGCCCACGGAAAAGCTGACGACCATCATTTCTTACAGCAAAGACGCCATTAACGGGGCGTACGAGGACCTGGATAGCAGGGACGTGATATCCGGTAGTAGTACTGAGGAAGCGTTCGTCAGAAGGGTGGATAAATACAACGGATACGCCTCTATGATAAACAACGTGTCTTCCATGCCCAGGTTCAACGCCTCTTCCCTTGTCTTTACTTATTTCAAGAGGAGTTCCGCGGGGAGGGTCACCTTTGACTCCGTCGCGAACACACTATCTGACATCAGGAGGGGATCGCCGGACATCGAGAAGGTGTTGCTAAACCATCTCCTCGGGGACAAAATAGACGACGACACCGACGCCGCGATAGCCGACCCTTATAACGTCGTATCTTTTTCGGGTTTTCCTTACGAGCAACTCAGACCGGCTCTGAGGGCGGAATACACGCTGTTGAAACTGTTGTTTTATGTGGGGGAAGCCTTCGGGGTCGACATTCAGGACACGTACAGAACTATGTTTTTGGGAGCCCCCCGAATGTCTGTGGACAACGTTCTACAACTGTACCCGGGGCTGATGACGATCATGTTTTTCATGGTTAACCACTCGAAAGACCCAGAAGGAACTGACGCTACAGTCGAGTTGGACTACAGGTTGAGATTCCTAACCTCCGCCAAGGGTCATTTCGGAAACAAGCAAGAGGCCATCGAGGTACATAAGCTGGTTTCCGCGGCTACCGAGCGGTTATCCCTGAGGTGCATAGATATTCTCGTCACGGACCATAGAGCGAGGACAGTTATTTCCCCGTATTGTAACTCTTTGTTTCTACGAAGCGGACTTATGAGAGAAGCTAATGCCGTGTGAACCCGGACGGGTTCATTCTGACAAAACCCGGACATCTCTCGCGGTTAAACCACGCCCCCCCTCCATTACTTTCGTACGACCAATAAAAACGCCCTGGGACTATTTATCTAAAGCGAGCGGAGCGACTTTTCATCATTCGCTGACCAACTGTCATTCAGTCAACACGTCTTTTTTTTTTCAACGCTCTACTACCCGGTGATATGGAATCGTCTACCGTCATGCCCGCTCAACAAGAGGTCTGCGATAAGATCGAATTATCGAAGAAGATGAGACGACCTGCCCCGTCTTCCTCGGACACCCTCATCGTGTATTATAAGAGCGATGGATGTTCGGGCTACCAGCTCATGAAGGACATTTGCTCCGGCCATATGGTATTTGTGAGCGAGTCGGAGGTGTTGGTGAAAATCAACGATCACCGTTACAGAGTGTATTCCACCAAGGGCGCATCGAAGGCCACATACACCGTTTCTGAGGAACTTTTGACGGCCGGGATGAAGCTGAAATATTCATCCAAGAGTAGTCAAGAGACCCTGTTAAAAAAGATCAAGGCTAATGGACGGGAAAACCTGACCGTGGCGATTTACGCTTCAAAGCCGGGGGGGGGGAAGTCTCTCTGAAGGACATTACCGGGCGTAACTGTTGGTTTTATGCCGCGGTCGTAGCCGAAAATGAGGTTCTGGGTACCGCACCACTGGGCCGATCACAGGCTAACAAAAAGACGGTGAGTGTACGCTATGGGGAAGGTATGAAGGCCCCCATTCAGGCGGCCACTATTACTTTGAGGCAAAACGACGAGGGTGTCATCGAGGAACGGACGGACTGCAAGGGTTACACCGAGTTGGTTTTTCCCACCCAGAAGCGGTTCCAGTCTTACTTGGTAAAGAAGGAATTCCTTCCCGAGGACCCAACTAGCGAGGTCCACATTATGTTCAAGGGTAATTACGTCTTTCTCTCGTCTAGCTCTACCGGGTGCCCCGGGCGATATCAGGTTATTGCCGGCATGCGTAAAAAGTTTGTGCGTGCCCGTAAGCCAGCTAAAGAGTCTACGGCCGGGACGAAGGGGATCGTCACTACCACATCTGAGAACGGTTCTGAGGGGTACGAAAGCGCTTCGGAAGGCATAGTTTCATCAGCCTCCGCTGAATGCGCAGAAGAGAGTGACGCGGAGTCCATCAAAGACACTCCTCATACCTCAAGTGAAGAAGAAGGTGACTACACCGAAGATACTCCTCAATCCTTGCCATTCTCGAGGTATTCAAATGCAGAAGAAGAAGGTGACTACACCGAAGACACTCCTCAATCTTTGCCGTTCTCGAGGTATTCAAATGCAGAAGAAGAAGGTGACTACACCGAAGACACTCCTCTGCTTCCAGTTGTTTGCAAACCGTCTTCTCTCTCTAGGAGCTTTTCGCCAGTCTGCTCTCGTCGTACCTGCTTCCTGCTTGAAAGAGTCGTTAAATTGCAAGGTAGACTTGGACTGCAAGTTTTGTTCGACACGCTTCATCACTGTAGCGACCGAAACATCTTATCTTATCTCGTAAGCATATTACGATGGGCGTTTCCAATTCTCTCTGATTTATGATGACGTACACCAAGTCCGCGTCATGAAGCCCAGCCGTCACAATGGACAGACTATTTTCAACTACACTCTGAAGCAGGAGTTCCCGACTCCTCTCTCTATCATCCGGATTGGTAACTCTCCTGTCTACGTTCCGACTCATCTCTATCATCCGGATTGGTAACTCTCCTGTCTACATTCCTGCTTCCAGTTGTTTGCAAACCGTCTTTTCTCTCTAGGAGCTTTTCGCCAGCAAGGTAGACTTGGACTGCAAGTTTTGTTCGACACGCTTCATCACTGTAGCGAACGAAACATCTTATCTTATCTCGTAAGCATATTACGATGGGCGTTTCCAATTCTCTCTGATTTATGATGACGTACACCAAGTCCGCGTCATGAAGCCCAGCCGTCACAATAGACAGACTATTTTCAACTACACTCTGAAGCAGGAGTTCCCCATCTGGAATGACCGTTCCTGTGGCCAGTTGTGCTCTTCTCTATCATCCGGATTGGTAACTCTCCTGTCTACATTCCGACTCCTCTCTATCATCCGGATTGGTAACTCTCCTGTCTACATTCCGACTCCTCTCTATCATCCGGATTGGTCACTCTCCTGTCTACGTTCCGACTCCTCTCTATCATCCGGATTGGTAACTCTCCTGTCTACATTCCTGCTTCCAGTTGTTTGCAAACCGTCTTCTCTCTCTAGGAGCTTTTCGCCAGCAAGGTAGACTTGGACTGCAAGTTTTGTTCGACACGCTTCATCACTGTAGCGACCGAAACATCTTTATTATCTTGTAAGCATATTACGAGGTACTTCGATTCTTAGATCTGTTCGATCCTCAGATCTGCCAAACGCACTTCGGTGTTCATCTCCGGTTTGTTAGGAGAATATTCTTCTCTCGTTCTCTTAGGACTTGGAGAGCGACTATAATCTAGGACGAAAGAGGCTTCTGGATCAGGACTGTGGTTCCTCTTTTAAAAAAGCTGCCATCACCCGACGACAACAACAACTAGAGCATCACCGACGACAACAACAACTAGAGCGCTACATACGAGTATGGTGGCTTAATGTTGGGATCTGTGTACTTTCCGTCATCGGGTTTAGCTTCATCCTCCGAGCCCCTGTCCTTTTTCTCAATAGCGGAAGATGATGACGAAGTGCTCTTTTCATCACAAACTCGCTCTCGGTCGTCCGTTGGTTTATTCTGTCATCTTGAATAAGGCAATCCTCAATGTTATCAAAATCGCCATTTTCAACAAGTACCTGTCGGTTGCTCTGCAGCCTTTCCTTGTTCATTTTGACGCATAGAAAATCTTAACCATGAAATTACGACAACAACAACTCAACTAGAGCATCGCCGACAACAACAACTCAACTAGAGCATCGCCCGTAGAGCATCGCCGACAACAACAACAACTCAACTAGAGCATCGCCGACAACAACAACTCAACTAGAGCATCGCCGACAACAACAACTCAACTAGAGCATCGCCGACAACAACAACTCAACTAGAGCATCGCCGACAACAACAACTCAACTAGAGCATCGCCGACAACAACAACTCAACTAGAGCATCGCCGACAACAACAACTCAACTAGAGCATCACCGACAACAACAACTCAACTAGAGCATCGACCTTAGAGCATCGCCGACAACAACAACTCAACTAGAGCATCGCCGACAACAACAACTCAACTAGAGCATCGCCGACAACAACAACTCAAATAGAGCATCACCGACAACAACAACTCAACTAGAGCATCACCGACAACAACAACTAGAGCATCGCCGACAACACAGCCAACAGCACCTAGGGCTGGGTCGCCAAAATGTAAATCGCATTTTATTTTGTTATCGTTTATTGTATCCTTTTTTTTGTTTTTGTTATATATAATATATATATCGTTTATTGTATCCTTTTTTTGTTTTTGTTGTTTTTTGTGTTGGTCTCTCTCTCTCTCTCTCTTTTATTCAATATAGTTGCGCCGTTTATAAACACACACCGTGTTTGTAATATAAAGTCTATTGAAAATGAGTTGTGTGTCTCTCTCACTCTATATTAATCTCTCTCTCTTTTATTCAATATAGTTGCGCCGTTTATAAACACACATCGTGTTTGTAATATAAAAAGTCTATTGAAAATGAGTTCTCTCTCTCTCTCTCTCTTTTATTCAATATAGTTTGCGCCGTTTATAGCACACAGTGAAACAGGTCAACAGTACGGAGACCGCGACCAGACCGCCGGCGACAAGCAGACCTATGTTCAAAGGGTCTTCGTACCAAATTACCGGGTTGTCGCACCGAGTCTCGATGGTTGTGGTGTCTTCGTACCGGTTGTCGTTACGAGTCTCGTTGGTGGTCCGATTGCCGCTCAACGCGGAGCAGCAGAGGATGACGCAACAAAGTCCGATGATACTCGCCATGTTTTGAGGTTGTATATAAATATATATATATATATATTAAAAAAAAAAAACGCACAAAACAAATACGTATGGTAAAAAGAAGAGAAAACGATTTCGGAAAAACTCACCCACCGGTTCACAAAGTTGAACACCCAAACGACTGTAGCGACCGAATATATATAAAAAAAAAAAACGCACAAAACAAATACGTATGGTAAAAAAAGAGAAAACGGAACCCTTATTTCGAAAAACTCACCCACCGGTTCACAAAGTTGAACCCAAACGACTGTAGCGACCGACACAAAAAAAGTTTATGATAGCTTTATATACGTCCCACGTAAACGCGACAATGACACAAACAACAAAACAAAACAAACAAAAAAAAAAACAAACAAAAAATTATAAAAAAAAAGAGGGGGGGGGTACAAAAAAATTACATGGGGGGGGTTAAACTATCACGCCGAACGGAACAATAGACACACCCTCTCAACATTACTACAGACAGCCATGTAAACAAACGAGATCGAACGCAAACTAAACGAAAACAAACAACCTATCGGTCTTAAAGAAATACATACAACAAACACAAGAGGGTAGCTTCTGGGGAAGGGCACTAAGCTCCTGACACATTTTTGGAGCCGTGGAAAAAAGGTCATTAACCCGCGGGTGGTTTCTTTTTTGTCTAGGTAGTATATTATCTCCACTATGCCTTGACAACAGAAAAAACGCGTCGATATAAAAAAAAAAAAGTAAAAAAAAAATAAAAATTCTGGCAGCACCCTTCTGGAGGGAAAGCTTATATACTATATATACTGAATCGCGCATCTCTCTCCCCCCAAAAAAAAATTCTGGCAGCACCGTCTGGGAAGAAAGCTTATATACTATACTATACTATACTATACTCCTATTACAGCCATCTCCACAAAAAATTCTGGCAGTTCACTTAAAAAATTCTGGGGGGGGGGGGAAAAGCTTAAATTATTACTCGGCGTGCCACATCCAACAAATTCTGGCAGTATACTTCTGGGACGAAGAAGCATGAAAATCTAGCACAGCCCCCCAAAAAAATTCTGTGGCAGCATTTCAGGGAAGAAAGCCTACTCCTATTACAACCATCGCAAAAAAAATACTGACAGCACTTCTTGGGCTTTACATGCATAATCCTCGTCCGTACAGAAGTGGTAGCCGTCGCAAATAAATCGGGCATCACTTCTGTGCATAGTCAGTGGTAGCCATCGCAAATAAATCGGGTATCACTTCTGTGCATAGTCAGTGGTAGCCATCGCAAATAAATCGGGCATCACATAGTCAGTGTAGCCATCGCAAATAAATCGGGCATCACTTCTGTGCATAGTCGGTGGTAGCCATCGCAAATAAATCGGGCATCACTTCTGTGCATAGTCAGTGGTAGCCATCGCAAATAAATCGGGCATCACTTATTGGCTTATATAGCTATCTAAAACACATACCACAAGCGTAGCCATCGCAAATAAATCGGGCATCACCGCCGGGCTTATATATATATATTATCATGTAGCTATCTAAAACACATACCACAAGCGTAGCCATCGCAAAGAAATCGGGCATCACCGCCGGGCTTATATATATATCATCACTTCTGTGCCTGGTCGGTGTAGCCATCGCAAAGAAATCGGGCATCACCTCCTGGCTTATATATATATATATATATTATCATGCAACTATATCTAAAACACATACCAGAAGCGTAGCCATCGCAAAGAAATCGGGCATCGCTTCTGTGCCTGGTCTGTGTAGCCATCGCAAATAAATCGGGCATCACCTCTAGGTCTTTATATAGCCTAGTAGGTGTAGCCATCGCAAAGAAATCGGGCATCACCTCCTGGCTTATATATATATATATATATATATCATGCAACTATATCTAAAACACACACCAGAAGCGTAGCCATCGCAAAGAAATCGGGCATCGCTTCTGTGCCTGGTCGGTGTAGCCATCGCAAAAAAATTGGGCATCACCTCTGTGCCTAGTCGGTGTAGCCATCGCAAAGAAATCGGGCATCACCTCCTGGTTTATATATATTATCATGCAACTATATCTAAAACACATACCAGAGGCGTAGCCATCGCAAAGAAATCGGGCATCGCTTCTGTGCCTGGTCGGTGTAGCCATCGCAAAGAAATCGGGCATCACCTCCTGGCTTATATGCAGCTATATCTAAAGCACATACGAGAAGCGTAGCCATCGCAAAGAAATCGGGCATCGCTTCTGTGCCTGGTCGGTGTAGCCATCGCAAAGAAATCGGGCATCACCTCCTGGCTTATATGCAGCTATATCTAAAGCACATACGAGAAGCGTAGCCATCGCAAAGAAATCGGGCATCACCTCCTGGCTTATATGCAGCTATATCTAAAGCACATACGAGAAGCGTAGCCATCGCAAAGAAATCGGGCATCGCTTCTGTGCCTGGTCGGTGTAGCCATCGCAAAGAAATCGGGCATCACCTCCTGGCTTATATGCAGCTATATCTAAAGCACATACGAGAAGCGTAGCCATCGCAAAGAAATCGGGCATCGCTTCTGTGCCTGGTCGGTGTAGCCATCGCAAAGAAATCGGGCATCACCTCCTGGCTTATATGCAGCTATATCTAAAGCACATACGAGAAGCGTAGCCATCGCAAAGAAATCGGGCATCACCTCCTGGCTTATATGCAGCTATATCTAAAGCACATACGAGAAGCGTAGCCATCGCAAAGAAATCGGGCATCGCTTCTGTGCCTGGTCGGTGTAGCCATCGCAAAGAAATCGGGCATCACCTCCTGGCTTATATGCAGCTATATCTAAAACACATACCAGAGGCGTAGCCATCGCAAAGAAATCGGGCATCGCTTCTGTGCCTGGTCGGTGTAGCCATCGCAAAGAAATCGGGCATCACCTCCTGGCTTATATGCAGCTATATCTAAAGCACATACGAGAAGCGTAGCCATCGCAAAGATATCGGGCATCACCTCCTGGCTTATATGCAGCTATATCTAAAGCACATACGAGAAGCGTAGCCATCGCAAAGAAATCGGGCATCGCTTCTGTGCCTGGTCGGTGTAGCCATCGCAAAGAAATCGGGCATCACCTCCTGGCTTATATGCAGCTATATCTAAAACACATACCAGAGGCGTAGCCATCGCAAAGAAATCGGGCATCGCTTCTGTGCCTGGTCGGTGTAGCCATCGCAAAGAAATCGGGCATCACCTCCTGGCTTATATATATATATTATCATGCAGCTATATCTAAAGCATATACCAGAAGCGTAGCCATCGCAAAGAAATCGGGCATCGCTTCTGTGCCTGGTCGGTGTAGCCATCGCAAAGAAATCGGGCATCACCTCCTGGCTTATATATATATTATCATGCAGCTATATCTAAAGCACATACGAGAAGCGTAGCCATCGCAAAGAAATCGGGCATCGCTTCTTGGCTTATATATATATAAATATCATGCAGCTATATCTAAAACACATACCAGAAGCGTAGCCATCGCAAAGAAATCGGGCATCGCTTCTGTGCCTAGTAGGTGTAGCCATCGCAAATAAATCGGGCATCACCTTTTACATGCATAAGCTTCGTCCATACTATACCTACCTAGTATACAATTCTTACCATGCCTCTTCAAAGATATGTGTAGATCACTCGTTCGTGAGGGTAAACCACAAACACTTTCCGTCCCCCTTGTAGTCGTGATATAACAATAACAACAGCACGGGTTAATATTACTGCTGCTGTTGTTGTTGTATCGCGACTACAAGGAGAGAGAGCGACTGGAAAACACGTCCTATCTCGACAGATGCCAGGCGAAAAATGAATGTGAGAGGGAGCGGATAACAAAACCTCTACAACTCGCCACGCCCACTCTCGCTCTCTGCCAACGACCAATCAAAAACAGGGGTATCGTGTTACAGTTCCGCTAAACGGTTTAAACCACCCCCCCTTACTTTTGTAACCTGGTGTTTGACAAAACTGTTTCTGTTTTGACAAAACTGTTTCTGTTTGACAAAACTGTTTCTGTTTGACAAAACTGTTTCTGTTTTGACAAAACTGTTTCTGTTTTGACAAAACTGTTTCTGTTTTGACAAAACTGTTTCTGTTTTGACAAAACTGTTTCTGTTTGACAAAACTGTTTCTGTTTTGACAAAACTTTCTGTTTTGACAAAACTGTTTCTGTTTTGACAAAACTGTTTCTGTTTTGACAAAACTGTTTCTGTTTGACAAAACTGTTTCTGTTTGTTTCTCCAGGAGACACCCACGTGACACAATAAAACAGCCCACAGTCCGCAGTCACTCACTTTACCACAGGCTGTCGACGTACGGAAGAGGTCATATATAACCGGTCGTTTTTACTGTGGAGGCGATGATTCAGCGAACCATATTGAGGAAGAGATAAGTATCGCTAATCTCCTTCACCCTAATCTACGGGTATAGTTTTAACCGCGGGTCCCTATAATGAGCTCGTATCCCCCCCCCCACACACCCAGTAGTGTATATGTGTGTGTGTGTTTTTTTTTTGGACTGCCTTATTTGAGGGCCCACAAAATAGGACCGATAATGATTATAGACGCAAGGTACATAGTTATAATAATAAATCAAAAAAAAAAAAAAAAGGCTGGGGGGGGGGGGGGGTGTGGGGTGTGGGGCGGGCACACTCGGTATATAACCAAAAATATTGACCAACAGCTTTTTATGGTTCACAATTGGGGCTCTCTCTCTCGCTTGGGAGAACGCCATATTTTCAACACACAGGTCGAATCGGGTTTTTATCCTCCCGAACATTTCACAAAGACCAACTTAACTAGTACAGTTACCACAGATGTCGCCGTACGGCATAGACCCGAGATGTCGGGTTGAATTTGTGTGGTTGTACTGTACTCTCAAGGTACGACCGAAAGAGAAAGAAAGAAAGAAGAAACAAAATATATATAATAGTTTTATCTAATAATTTTATTTCGAAAACAGTTCAATCAGCCAGTTTTATTCTCGAGCCTTCTTTCTTCTCCTCTCGCTTCTTCAGCTTGGCCTCGAGCCGTTTCTTCTGGGCCGCTTCCCGCTTCTTTTTAGCGATCTCCTCCTCTTTGACCATTACGTCGTAAATGTTCTTGTACAACCTGCCGATCGCTTTATCGCCCCATTTCTCCTTGGCAAACATAATCAGTTTGGACTTCATTTCAGTTTCTTCAATTTCCGTAGCCTCGTCGTCGTCGTAGTACAACTTGTTGGCGTACCCTCCGCAGTCGAGGGTTAACTTCACGGGTCTGTCCTCGGACGGCGTAAGCACGGCTTCTAGGTGTTGGGCTTCTATGGCACCGTCCATAGTTTACGGTATTGAAAAAAACAGAGAGAGAAGGTGGTCGCGAAGTTGATGCTGCTCTATGCACGACAAAACTAATAATGACTGTTGATGATCGCGATACCGTTATATATATATATATATAAATGTGTAAACCACGCCCCTTACTTTTTCGTAAACAAACCCAGCTGAGAAAAAACCATAATATGTAAACCACGCCCCTTACTTTCGTACAAACCCAGCGCCACTTCCACGAGAGGGGGGGGGGGGGGATTTCCCTTCGGTTTTTTTTTCTCTCACTATCACAACTTGTCGCAACTGTTTATGAAACGGGGCCCATAGGAAAAAGTCGGGCGCCCCGAAAAGCCTGTCCAACAAAGAGAGAGATTTTTTTGTTTGTGTTTTTTTTTTTTCTGTCTTGAATTTATTTCGAATAAAGCTTAGCAAATACACCCTCCTCATATGTCCTCGTCTAGTACCCGGAGGGAAGAGTCACAGCCCATACAGTTGTCTCCCATAGCCGACGCAGGGGTGTCCTTCCTGTACTCGGAGACACGGCGAGAGAAAAAGTCCGACCTGCCGGACAGCCCCTGATTATTCATAAAGGGAAACGGGTTTTCCTCGAAGTAAAACTCGGAATAGCCCAGCTTCAATAAGACCTGGTCTCCGAGGAACTTAGAATACCGCTTAAGCTTGTCTGAGTCGAGACCCGGGAACACGTTGCCAGCCAAGGCCTCGTCGATGAATTCCGCTTCAGAGTCCACGGCCCCAATCACCATCTCCCTTATGTCCCACTCGTGTACTTTGGCCTCTTCGGGAACGTATTCCTTGTACAGCATACACCCCGCGTCGCCGTGCTTACCCTCGTCTCTCGCTATGAATTCGTTGGCGAGGAAGAAACCATCCAAGGGATACTTCTCCGACATCAACCAGTAAATAATCGCGAAAATTACGGGGAACGACAAGCACTCGACTATGGCGAATGCGGCCAGCGACTCGGCGACCCCGTCCGACTCTGTCAGCCATTGCTTCATCCACTTTACTTTCAGCTCCACGGCGTTCATGTGCGAAGCCGCGGCAAACATTTCGCGTTTCTCTTCTGGGTCGGTTATGTACTCGTCAATCGCACGGGCGTAAACCTCAGCGTGCACGTTCTCCTGGGCCGTTTGTATATCGTACATACACTTAACCTCTGCGGCCGGCATGCTCTTCAGAAGGTTGGCTTGTATATTTTCGTTCACCACCCCGTCCGCCACGTTGAAGAAACCCATGATATATTTCATAAGCCTTTGGATGCCGGGTGGGAGAGCGGTAAAGTCGTCCTTTTCGAACGAAACGTCTCCTGGCGTCCAGAAACAAGCCCTCTGGTCAACGTACATGTCCCACACGAGCTTGTGTTTGATAGGGAACAGACAGAAGCGAGACTCGTCTTTTACCCAAAAGTCGGGCCTGTAGGCCTCGAGAGCATTTCTCTCTTTGATTCGATACATCTTTTTCAACATAAACGTGTTGTCCGAAAAGTTAGGGTTATACCTGATGGCGTCTATTAGGACCAAAGCTGGATACCGACTGAGAGCCCGGACTATTTCTTCCTCGGCAGCGTCGTAGGGGGAGAAGACATCAGAGGCCTGCATGATTTCGTAGTAAGTAGCGAAGAAAGAGAGAGAGAGAGAGAGAGCGAGAGAGAGCTGTAGATGTAGATGAAACGAGAGCGGTTTGCGGAATGAAAAATTTCATCGAATAACCCCTCCTTAAATAACATTCCGAATCTCTTTTTTTTTTTTTTTTTTTTTTAGAAAAACCATAAACCACGCCCCCTCCTTATTTTCGTACAAAAACGAGCCATTCACTATGAAGAACGTCGAGGAGATCAGACGGTTTTCAACCGTGCGAGCAATCGTGTTTTGGAACGGAGACTACTCTAACCAGCTGGTCCGTCTATGTATGTGGGAATATATATTCAAGCCACTCGGAATGGCCCTACCTGACGACGACGTTCAATACAAAACTACCGTGGACACGGTCTTGGACTATGCGCTGATGGGGTCTCTGACGTTCGAAGACGAACTCGTAAATAACATCAAGGCGTTCACGCCACTACCGTCTAAGGGATTACCCCCGGGCTATCAATACTGGAAAGTTGCCTCGAAGTACTATTCGGGCTCCATAGAAACGGTCGCCACATCTAAATCCATGGACGTCTCTAGCCACGTCGTCCAGGCGAGGTCGTTCGAAGATATCGAACCCAGCCCGGCGTTGAACATGTCTGACCTCACCTACGACCCGGAGGCGCTGCGGTTTCTCCACGACCTGTCTTTCAGCAGGTATCACGAAAACTCCGTTGGGACGACCCGGTCTTTGGTGAAATACATGAAGACGAAACTCGGGGTACCCACCCAAAACATACACGTGGGAAGTTTCCTGTGGTCGCTGGTCAAATCCCATAAGTCGACTCTGGCTTGCAAGCTAGTGTTCCACGCGAGGCGTATACACGGGTTCTGTCTGGGCAAGCGCAACAAAAACCTGATGCGCCTTCTAGAGACGTTTACGGTAAAAATATGTCCGTGGTGCTGTAGGCCAGTGAACGTGGTCGTGAAGAAAAAGTCTTCCACGGGCGCGGCACACAGGTCTCACGTGTTTACCGACGACTACACGCAAGAGCCGCTGTATTGTATGGAGAAAAATAACAGGGGCATCATGCACTTCCCACTGGTGTCTTTCGGGAATGACGGAGAAGTCTTCGCCAACGTCCTCGAATGGTCCATCAACAACGGATTAACGCGCGTGTTTACTGTACGGACGACATCCACGGGCGCTAAAATGATCATCTACAACAAAAAAACGGGAGGAGAAACGTATGTTCCCACTGGAGCAGAGATGAACCAATGCGGGGACTGTCTCGGGTGCAGCGGAAAAAACACAAATTAACTGGCGGTACCCGATTGATTTGGGCTCTGACTTTCGACCGAAAAATCGGACTCATTCTGACAAACCGCGAGATTATCGGGGGGGTATTTGTGCGTTGTAGTACTAGTAAATTAGTCGTGAGCGGGGTGGACAAAAAGAGAACAACTGGGATGAACATAGTGGCCAACGTCGTTCAGTCCCGCTTGTGGGTCAAAGGGTGTGACAGCGGGATCGTGTTTCAAGATAGCTCTGACTGGCAGTTTTTCTACTCTTTAGAAGGAACCGAAACTAAACTCTGGCACGTCATTTTCTACAACCCCGCGGACGGCGCCCTAAATCTCAGAAGCCCTGTTTTAGACCTTAAGGTTACCAACGTCATACTTCAACCTTACTCCTACGTCAGCAACGTTTACCAGCTGATTTTAGAATACAACGGGAAGACGATCGAGCTCTGGCAGACAAACACAAAAAAGACCGCCCCTGTCAAACGGCCCATCGGAAATGGTGGAATCGTCGCGACCCCGTGTTCGCAGACTTACATGTGCGCTCCTGCTATACTGTTCAACGATTCCTTGTATCCCATGAAAATAAACCCGACTCAACACGCTCTTCTGGATAAGACTGATTTTATTTCGACAGTGGCCGGTTATCAAACGTACAGCGGTAACCCCGCGGATCACTCCAAACATTATCCCAAAACCTGGATACCGACCGTGTACGTGGACTCGGAGACATTCGCGGTGTCCTTCGAGGTAGTTTACCACGTCCCTCGGAACCCCAGAGAGTGTTTGGAGTGTAGGTGTTCAAAGAACGGCCGTTGGAGTACTGACGTGGCGAACTTATTGATCAATCATTAGAGTGAGTCGTGTCAGCCCGCGGCCTTGAACTCGAGTGTTCCAGGTCACACCGCCGAACGAAAATTATGTCACAAGCCTGGATCGTCGATTCACACATCGCGGAAGCTATATACGAAGTCGCCAGCTCTCACCACATGATGTAAAAGACTCTTTAGTTGAAGGTACACGCGCTAGACTACGTGAAGAAAGAGAAGATATAAATCAGAACTTTCTTATATGTTTTCTTTTTTGTTTTCATCTGGAGTAAAAAAAAAATCATGATCCATCGACCAATGTGGTTTTTTTGCGTTTGTTTCTTAACTCAAACCATTACGAGGTACCCCCCCCCCCCCGTTTCCGTTTCGAAAAGTTATTCATCGCCTTGCGTATGACGGATAGCTACGAAGATATCTCTGGACGGTTTAGACTTGAGCGGGTTGAACACGAAGCTCCCTCTCATGTTGGTTGATGCCGGTTAACTGCTGGGTAGCGTCGTGGTACAGCCGAATGTTCTGACCGTCGCGAGAGATGGATACCACCATTTTTCTGCTTATACCACAAACGAAAACAACGAGTTTGTTTTATATACATATATGTTTTATTTCAAAATTCAAACGACGAGTGGGCAAACGCATCTACAGGCCAGCCATGGGGGAATACAATGGGTCAAATGTTCCGTCTTCAAGTTAGCTATACGATAATCCGCCATCGGCCCGTGGGCCAAGGCCATGTACACCGCCATCACCAAGCATGTTATCGCGTCGTCCGTGACGTTCTTGGCCGTCTTGCCGGTGTATTTTCGATCCCGGTAACTAAACTGTTTGATCTCGTCCACGATATGCTCCAAGGTACACACGTCTTTCGTGAAAGCGCCGTACTCGGTGGTGTTGGCTATCGTAAAGTGTGTAGTGTGGCTGGTGTTGAGGTAGTTGGCCACCCTGCTGAAGATGTGTTTCTTGTGAGAACCGAGACAGTACCCGTAGGTCACTTTACGGCCTTTATATACGTCGGCGTAATTGAAAAACTCGCACTGTCTCTTCCGCACCAGCTTCTTGGCGCCCAAGTCGACCCATGTGTTATAGAACGACCTAACGGCGTCGTGGTTACTGTTACGTTCGATGGCGACGAAAAAATAGCTCTTGATGCCCCCAGATTGACCCACGATCGTGGTTACGCACTTGGTGTACATCTCTTGCATGATGTCCGAAACTCTACCGAGGTCGCTGTGAGAAAGCAGTTTCCTGTCTGAGAAGCACAACACGGTGCTCTTGGTACCCACTAGTCGGACGCACATGATGGCGATGGCCGACTGCTCCGTGGCGTGATAAGCGGGGTCAATGTATATCCAGTACGTCGCGTAACCAGACACGCAGGGTATGTCCGTGAGCCGTATGTGAGTCTCGGGATTACGCATGTGGTTTATCAGCTGATTATTGAAAACCGCCCTGTTGGCCTCCGCGTTGGCTGAGTCATACTGTCCGTGGGCTATATCCTCGGGTCTGATGACGCCCAATTCGTTCTCGTAAGACGCTTCCGACCGGGTGATGACGCCCTCGAAGTTCTTGTTGGCGTTGTCGTAGACAATGTATCTCGGGGCAAACATCTTCCTATAACAGCCCGTGTGGGACGAACTGTACTGCACGTGACGTCTGTCTAGGCAGAAATAACACAGCCTATATAGGTTGATCGTCGTGCACTTGCGTGCCATGTTAACGACCAAGTTGAGGAGGGCATCCTTATCGCTGGAGATGGGGCTAGATAGAAAGCCGATCTTCGTGTGCTCCCTCTGAATCATGGCGTTGATGACCGTATAGCTGTTTGTGGGCACGCTGAGGGCCTCGTCCAAAAACCCGATGCTGGGGTTGATGCCCCTGAGGGACATCGGAAGGCGCGCCGAGGCGTAATGCAAGCGGCTGCTTGACCCGTCCTTGAATACCAGAATGATAGTGTCTTCGTGTTTCTGCAAAAAATAGCCGTACACAGAGGCCGGGAAATAGGTTTGCAACGTTTTTTCGATATCGTCTTTTGTGGAACAAATCAAATTTTTGCGGTGAGCCATACAGAATATCACGACCCCCCTAAAGGTCATCAGGGCGACCGCTGTCGCCAGCTTGATGCAAGTGGTTTTACCGAGCCCTCGGGGTATGATAGACATGTACTGTTTGCCCGTGTATTTCTCTCTCATCCTATCCACGGACGCTATCGGAAACCCCAGGTAAACGTCATTACACCCAAGTATCATGGCCGTGAGCAACGCCTCGGATGTATCGTTGAGACATTGAAAGAAACACACCTCGTAAAAAACCGACTTTTGAAACACTTCGTGAGTCGTGGCCGCGTCGGGTATAACGTCCCTGTGGATCCTGTCGAGGAACTTGACATAGTCACCCATGTCTTTCAATGTTTGTTTTAAGGTTTCTACAGCCATGCCCACGGAACCGACTTCGGGCTCGTCGTATATTCCCTTATACGGGTCTGGTTCTACCGGGTTCATTGTTAGGTAGGGGTTGTGAGTGAAGAACATTTTGTTCATTTGCCTACTCTGGGGGGTGTCGTACAACATGCGCTCGTAAATGTAAGAAGTAGCCTTCTTGGTCAACAGGTCTGCCCATTCGTCGTCTCCATCGTCCGCTGGGCCCCATAGACCGCCTCCGGACAAATAGATTTCGAACGAACAAATAATTTGCATTATTTGTTGTATTAATTGTTTTGAAATTGACAATTTATACCCATGTGGATATATTTCCGGCAGCCATGCCTAAATTAGTTAGAATCTGTGTGAGCATTGATTTACATACATGTGGAAATTATTTTTCACACATGTAAAACTTAATTTTGCACCCTTATGGAAATTAATATGAACCCATGCAGAAATTAACTTACACCTCTGAATAAATTATGTCTTGTAATGAATCTACAACATTGTCTGACTTGAGCGAATGTTCTGTGTAAAGCAGACAAATATAAAGCCGACCTATTTGATAAAATTGTTGAAAAAAATTAAAATGGGTGTAAATTAATTTGCACATTGGAAATAAATTTTCTCAAGGGTCATAAACATCAATTCCAGAGCGGTACACATTACTTTTGTAGTTGCCCGTAATTACTAGTGAACGTCTAGTAATTACCAGTGAACGACTTGTAATTATTAGTGAACATCTCGTACACACTGGTGGACATCTCATACACACTGGTGGACATCTCATACACACTGGTGGACATCTCGTACATACTGGTGGACATCTCGTACATACTGGTGAACGCCTCGTACATACTGGTGGACATCTCATACACACTGGTGGACATCTCATACATACTGGTGGACATCTCATACATACTAGTGGACATCTTATACACACTGGTGGACATCTTATACACACTGGTGGACATCTTGTACATACTGGTGGACATCTCTTACATACTGGTGGACATCTCATACACACTTGTGGACATCTCATACATACATGTATTGGTGGACATCTCGTACAACCTGGTGGACATCTCGTACATACATGTATTGGTGGACATCTCGTACACACTGGTGGACATCTCGTACACACTGGTGGACATCTCGTACATACATGTATTGGTGGACATCTCGTACATACTGGTGGACATCTCGTACACACTGGTGGACATCTCATACACACTGGTGGACATCTCGTACACACTGGTGGACATCTCATACACACTGGTGGACATCTTGTACATACTGGTGGACATCTCATACACACTGGTGGACATCTCGTACATACTGGTGGACATCTCATACATACTGGTGGACATCTCATACATACTGGTGGACGTCTCGTACATACTGGTGGACATCTCATACATACTGGTGGACATCTCATACATACTGGTGGACCTCTTGTACATACTGGTGGACATCTCATACATACTGGTGGACATCTCATACACACTGGTGGACATCTCGTACATACTACTGGACATCTCATACACACTGGTGGACATCTCGTACACACTGGTGGACATCTCATACACACTGGTGAACATCTCGTACATACTGGTGGACATCTCATACATACTGGTGGACATCTCATACACACTGGTGGACATCTCATACACACTGGTGGACATCTCATACATACTGGTGGATATCTCATACATACTGGTGGACATCTCATACACACTGGTGGACATCTCATACACACTGGTGGACATCTCATACACACTGGTGGACATCTCGTACATACATGTATTGGTGGACATCTCGTACATACTGGTGGACAACTCATACATACTGGTGGATATCTCATACATACTGGTGGACATCTCATACACACTTGTGGACATCTTGTACATACTGGTGGACATCTCGTACATACTGGTGGACATCTCATACACACTGGTGGACATCTCATTCATTACATGTATTGGTGGACATCTCGTACAAACTGGTGGACATCTCGTACATACATGTATTGGTGGACATCTCGTACACACTGATGGACATCTCGTACATACATGTATTGGTGGACATCTCGTACATACTGGTGGACATCTCGTACACACTGGTGGACATCTCATACACACTGGTGGACATCTCGTACACACTGGTGGACATCTCATACACACTGGTGGACATCTTGTACATACTGGTGGACATCTCATACACACTGGTGGACATCTCGTACATACTGGTGGACATCTCATACATACTGGTGGACATCTTGTACATACTGGTGGACATCTCATACATACTGGTGGACATCTCATACACACTGGTGGACATCTCGTACATACTACTGGACATCTCATACACACTGGTGGACATCTCGTACACACTGGTGGACATCTCATACACACTGGTGGACATCTCATACACATTGGTGGACATCTCGTACATACATGTATTGGTGGACATCTCGTACATACTGGTGGACAACTCATACATACTGGTGGACATCTTGTGCACACTGGTGGACATCACGTACAATGTACATACTAGTGGACATCTCGTACATACATGTATTGGTGGACATCTCGTACATACTGGTGGACATCACGTACATACTAGTGGACATGTGACGACAATCTCATCATTACTATACTAGTGAGTTTAAGTAGTGTCTTTTAGATTGATTGATTGATTGTTTGGTGTTTTACGCCGCGCTCAAGATTATTTCACTTATATGGCGGCGTTGCCAGTTTTATTGTGGGAGGAAACCGGGCACTATGCCCGGAGGAAACCCACGACCTTCCGTTGGTAACTGGCAACCATCCCACATAGATCGTTCGAGTAGTGTCTTTTAGAAAGTGACTATAACAGTATTCTCGTTATTTTGGGATTACACTTTCTTGAAAATATGGTAGAAATTCTTCTACCGATTTTTTGGTGACGCCCGAAACGGGAATCGAACCCGCGTCCCAGAGTATGGCACCTATCGCCAGCACTAAATGCCGGCTGCCTTATCCATTCAGCCAACCGGAGGTCGTTCTTGGTTCTTGGTTTATTGGGTGACGAGAACTATCGAAACGTTGTGACCAAATAAACCGGACTATTTGCCTGGCCAGCAAAGTAAGTAAAACAGGGCGAGACACATGGATGCGGCTAACCAAGAAGTTGTTATCCATAACATCTTTTGTAACCGTTCAACTTCTAAATGCCATAGAAAGATTTGATTGATTGATTGGTGTTTTACGCCGCACTCAAGATTAGTTCACTTATATGGCGGTGTTGCCAGGTTTAGTGGGGGAGGAAACCGGTCTCATTGCCCGGAGGAAACCCCCGACCTATACTCTTCCACATACGGCGACCAAGTGAAAAATCCACTCAGACATTTTTCAATTTTTTTCATTTGGTCCGAGTGGCATCGATGGAAGGTGTGAAGGCCTGAGGGACGATCACTCTAACCCACTAGACCGGAAAAGATTTGAAACTTTTATTCAGTACCGGTAATTGTTTTGACTATCTGAGTTTATGGTTTTTTTTTTAAATTTTTTTACAGCTTATTAAGCAAATTTTAACAAGCAAGTTTTGATTTGTAACTGATGTAAACGACAATTGACCGTTTAATTATAATATTAAGATTAGAAGATAGACATTTACTTGATGCCAATAATTAGGATAAGACAAAACTAAAGGAAGTAGGGCCTACATGTAAATTGTAACTGTATAGAAGTTATACTACTAGGCAGTAGGCCTACTTATAACTTATATTTATATAACCAAAACTTTGACCATACTCAATAGCTCTCGTTTTATTGAGTATGGGCAAAGTTTTGGCTAATAGTTATACCACTTTTATACAAGTTACAACAACAACGTTAGTTTCGATCGAGTGATTATTTTAAAACAAATAACTGTTAACCAGTCCAAACTCAAAATGGTTTTAAGTTAAATAGATGGACACACATTTATAGTGAACCTCACATTAGTCATTAGGTAGAATTGGTCAGTTTCTACATTCATTTTTGTCTACAGCACGTGGTTTTGTTTACTTTTTGTATCCACAGGTTTTAGAGGACTTCAGTCAGTGTTCGGTTTTGAAATGACAGTCTCACTTTGCGGGAGAAATCACACACATCAAATGAATATGTAAGACTCGCTTTCATTGGTTGCAGTAGCAACGTAGCAAGATTGTTTCCGGTTGTACGTTGTGTTTAAAGCTGGACGGGCCACGAGAGTGACTAAAAGTTAGTGTAAACGAATTTTGTCACACTTGGTATTATTTTTCTCGTAAAGACTAAACTAAGACGAAGCTGTTGTGCAAATTTCGTGAAAATCCTAACATAGGTTTTCCAGAACGAAATAAATATTTGTCACGTTCACTAAAATTATACGATGGTCGAAGCACCGCCTCTGGTCCTCATGTAGGGGAACATTTCCGCATATGCGCACTGTCGTGTAAACATGTCGCGTGTGAGTTTGACATTTCGCTCAGTCGTCGGAGTTGTCATGAGTGTTGAGGATGTACCGTACAAAGTAATCCCTGTAGAAGCATGCAGAAATTATTTGGAAATACGAAGAAGTTAGAGGAGGAAGGATCATGTTGCCGATATTAAATGCATGTCTGGGAACAAAGAAAGTGGCGGGAGCCTGAGTTGGCTGTACGGGTCTGTACATCGACACTATAAGCGATGAACCCAAGGTTAGGGACTACTACGGCGCGTACAGGTTAACTAAATTTCTACATGTCGCAGCCTATGCCTTCGCCAAGTAAATTAATTATACCTAAACAATGAGTATGTAGCGTAAGTCTGTCTTTTGGGTTTTTTTTTATTGCGCTTCAAGTCTTTTAGAATGCTGCATCTGTAGGTCTCAATACTGGCAGTAAACAAAAACCAGAAAATAAACGTACCAAAATTTATGATGCAAGGCCTTTGATATGGTGGATTAGGTGATAATGTTTTAACATCAAGACTATGTGACTTCAGTATTTAATACACTGTGGCCTAATTAAGGTTACTTTTTTTCAAAGGCTGGAATTTGAAATCGAAGCTGGAAATATATACTAGAAGAAAGTATTAAACTTAAAGAACAAAAGCAAACATTTGAAGCTGAGTGATATGATAAAGGCTGTGGATCATGCAGAAATGAACTTGAGTGAAGTCCATGGCATAAGGTCAAAACGTTTATACTGTGTAAAGGCCTACATATTTGTGTGTGTGTTTGGTTTAAATAAATAGCGAAAACATGCAAGATATACATTTATCTATTAGGTTGGTCAACTTGAGTAGACACTTATTGGTTCAAGAAGTTCAATGCTGTCTAAACTCAATTTGGTATTAACTCTATTAAAGTGGCATGAGCTGCCAAAATTCACACTTCTTTCATAATTTCTGATCGTCACGACAGTAAGTTAAGAGGCTTTGAAGGCCATCGAAAAATTAAATAATTGGCGTTGGAATGAGGAAAATCCATACAGTATGTGGCCTATTCGAACCGGAATAGTGTTCGAAAAGTAAACAAAATTTAAATAACCGGGACGACCATTCATTCATTCTAAGCCAAAGTTAGTTCAAAACAATACTTTATCGTAGATTCTCGAGACTAGAAGCATTAAAAAGCTTCTGAATTACATGTCTTGAGAAAAATAGCCGATAATTTCAAAATTCTGTAACAACGTCAAAATATGAACATTTTGGCAGCTCATGCCACTTTAAATAGTGAGTTAAACATAGAAGATGTATAACCATATACTGTTGATTGATTGATTGTTTGGTGTTTTACGACGCGCTCAAGATTATTTCACTTATATGGTGGCGTTGCCAGTTTTATTGTTGGATGAAACCGGACTCTATGCCCGGAGGAAACCCACGACCTTACGGTGGTAACTGGCAACCATCCCACATAGGTCGTTCGAGTGAAAACCCAGTCTGAAAATTTTCCAATTTTTTTGGACTGAGTGGGATTTGAGCCCGCGACCAATTGGTGGAAGCCTGTTCGGATTGAGCGTTTAACGCTCTACCTACTGAGCCACGGAGGCCCCACCCATATACTGTTAACAAGTTTAATTAAAACTAAATTATTAAACCCTGAAATTACTGCTTTTCTAAACACTGTGGTGATTGTGAAGGGTTCCACCCCCACCCCTCCCTACTCAAAATAGAGAGAAATTTTAGAGATTTTCTTTTTGCATAGAGGGTGAAGGGGGGGGGGGGATCTAAATATTTACAGCATTGGATATACAAATCGAAACCACCTTCTACCAATAAGTGGCATTTAATTTCATACATGTAATTTTGCGAGATTGATTGCAGCTTAATGTCACACTCAACAGCTAAGGTATTATGGCAACAAAAGTAGCTACCGACCAAAAAATCACCCTACCCACCCCCAACTAAACTCCAATCATTCCAAACTGTTCGAAAGTTTCAGGCACTGGCTGAAGGTTAGGGTATTTTCGGGCATGGGACTCACAGTGTATATGAACTTACAGTTTAGAAGTATTAATTTTGGCCCCCAATCAATGAATGTGCAATTTAAATTGTGTAAACATTCCATAAAGACAATACATTGATTTAGGTGCAGTGGATATCTTTTTACTGTAATTCATTTAATGAACATTTCACATAAAATATTCTCTTAAAATACTTGAAAAGATTATGAATTTCAGCAGACTTTAATATCCAAAATGAAAAAATAAATTCACTTTCCAGTTTAGTTAATTTTTTATATCATGAATGACTAACTAAACGTATAGGATAAGTTGTACTATTTTGTACATACACACAACAAGAAGGACAAAACAAATGCAAAAGTTTCTCACTGATAGGTTGCAATTCCAACAGTTAATAACAATAACCACAAGCTAGTATGTGTGTGTGTGGGGGAGAGGGGGGGGGGGAGGGAGTCATATTCTTAAATAATTAAACACGTGAAGAATAAACAAAACATGTATTATCACTTTCTTAAATTAGTACATGTAGGTAATTCTTGACATGTAATTGGACCCTTCCCTCTTAGCTTGTAATTATATTTTTTACTACAGGAAATTGGAACACAAACTTTTGTATTTGTTTCATTCTTCCTGTAAATAAATGGTGTTTTACTATTCATTTCCAACGTTTTTTGTTATTACTACTGATCATGCCAGTACTGCTCATGGAAGCTCATATTAAATGCCAACATTTACAAAGTAGTATAAGTTGTTCTATGTGTTGTGATTTTAGTAAAGTCATTCCATCGAAAATGACTATTTTATTGATGAATCAAGAACTTAGTAGATAAAATCAAATGTAATCCAGGATCAAAAAGGTTATCCAGGCACAGTAAAGGTTGTTCGCTTGTGTGTTTTGGAACCGTCTTCATAACAGCAAATTGTTATTTTTACTTCGACAAATTCCAATATAATCCAGTAGCAAATGGTTATCCAGCTTAATAACAACAAATTGCTATTTTTTCCTTACACAAATTCACTGATGCCAATAAATCACTGTTTTAAATAAGTAAAAATTTACTTCTGGATGAAAACTGCTCAACTCGGACTGTTTGATGATATGGGTTCATTGTGTTTTAATATAGTTGTCGCTGATCATCTGTTAATAAACTGGGTGTTATTTACTTTGTAACTTCAACGTTACTTTTGCTGTCGGCGAACAGTCTACAATCAAAGATGCTGAATAGGCTGAAAAAAATAAAATAGAACAGTATAAACCCCACAATTAAATAAGGTAAAATAGTAAGATCATTTGTTTGTTGATGATAAATATCAGATCAGTAGCAATTGAATATGTTCAATTCTTATTAACAGTTACTGGCTTTTAAACGTTAAATATTTGCTTAATATTCATTTCACGTCATCAAACAAGGCTTGATTGATTGATTGATGCTTTAGGAAGGACTCAAGATTATTTTACTTGTATGGTGCCGTGGTGTTGCCAGATTTAGGGAGGAGGAAACCTTTACCGAGTACCTGGGAACTCTTCAAGAAAGGGCGAAAGAGTAAAAAAAAAACACAGAATTTTGATTTGGTCTGAGTGGGATTGATCATTCGAACCTGGGTACTATCAATGGATTGATTGCTTGTTGTTTTATATTGCACTCAAGATTAATTCACTTATATGGCTGTGTTGCCAGGTTTGGTTGGGAGGAAACCTGGCTCTTTGTCGGAAGGAAACACACCACCTTTGGTGAGTACCTTTTCCACATACGGCGATCAAGTGGAAAATCCACTCAAAATTTTTTGCAATGTTTATTTTGACCCCACCCGGCCGCGTCGATGGAAGGCCTGTGTTGGACTGTGGGACTATCACTATAACTGACTGAGCCAAGAAATATATTCCTTGAGTGCATGGCTCCTCAGTTCTGCCTGTTCCAATGACTGTCTTCCAGTACACGCAACGTCAGTGTCAAACCTGGCTGTAGTGTACAGTTGTATGCAAACTGAATGTGCTAGTCTAACTGCACCACTAAGGTTATGGGGCATGCAGCCGTGGAAGCTTCTATATTCACCTTGAAATTAAACAGTTCTCCCGATTAATTAAAAAAATCGAATATATAAAAGATTCGAATTTAGTTAGGTCCAAAGCAAGAATTAGTTCGTTTTCACTGCTGTTGTGATGAATCGAATGACCAATGATTGTCTGATGTTGGTTGTTGTTGTGAGCTTCATACACCTCGATTCAGATTTCTGTATGATGATGACATTTAGTATAAACATTAGTAAATCAGTCGACATCAACTCCAAAAATAAGCATGAAACCAGAATGTTTCAAGTAAAAATCAACTTACTTTTTATCTACTATGGCACATCGTTCCACACGCTCAAGTGTTTTGACAGTTGGCAGGAAGTCATTTATGCGCATGTAACATCGACAAAAAAGGAAAAGTGGTAGAGAGGTGATTGACAGGTGAAGAATACTGAAGAAAGTTACTTTTTAATGCAAATTACAATTTTCAACAAATGAAACATTGTGGCATTTGTTTAATTAGATCTAAACGGTCGTCTGGGGTCAGAAATTATCGCGATCTAACATCAGATCTTCAAAATCAAAATTACAGACCCTCGTGGCCCGTCCAGCTTTAAATTTCCCGCGCATATAGGCCTATGTGATTGGTCAACTAACACAATTCGTCGAACAAGACGTTTCCGGTTTTCATACTACATGTAGTGGTTTTCATAGTTACATGTAGTGGTTTTCATACTACATGTAGTCACAAGTAACTGCGTTGCTCTGAGCAACGTAACGAACCTGATTCACGGTAAAATACATGTTCTAATATTTTGGAGCAACGTAAGAAAGTTTAAAAGTAAAAATAAAGCACTTTGATTGGACGATTCATTTGCTGACGTTGCGTTGTGTTTCAACGTGTTGTGTTTTGAGAGCAACGTAATACGTTGCTATTTATGGCGCGTTTGGCCTTTCATAAACGACCTTCTCGGACAAAGCACAACACGTGTAACCTGCCAAGAACTAGATATAAACGACCAGAAAATAACAGATAGATCAGAAATCGCTAATAATTTAAACGTATACTTTACTACCGCTGCCTCAAAATTAGAAAATGACATTCCGAATACATCCCGTAAATATCAAGAGTTTTTGCGTCCCCCTTTGCCTAACGAGGTTAACATGCCTTCAGTTACACCTAGTCATGTTGCATCAATAATATCGGACCTTAAGTCCTCTTCTCTGGGTTTAGATAATGTATCAATGAAAGAACTTAAAGGCACACTTGCCGCGAAAATCAGGAATATTGTTTACATTAAAAAAGAAAGACCGTATTCTGTATTTTTCCCAGACAATATAAGTAAGGAACTTTCTATTTTTACCAAAATTTAAAAGTTTGGACGTCACTTTGTATTTTTAATTTGAATTTGAAAATTTGAATTGTTACGTACCCGGAACGTAAACAAACCGATCTGCCCCCTATTGGCGATTTTATGTTTCAGTCGAGTGAGTGAACTAACGGCACAGTGTAATTTTACGTAGGCCTATTTATCTGAGAAATACAGACTGACGATCGGTTAACAGCGATTGGAAAAGCCTGCTGATAAGTGTTTGAGTGTAAACCACAGATACAAAGGCCTGAAAGGAGGGTCATCCAACACGAAAGTTGACCGACACTGATCGTTGTTGTTGTAATCAGGCTTCGATTCTTCGTTTGTTTTTCACCCCATTTTTACAGTCTAAAGCTAACTAGACATGTTTTATGTGTCCTATGTTTAAGTTTAGTGGTATTAGTCGTAGCAAGCTCATGTAAATTGGGTTTCTTAGCAAATTTAAACAGGCTACGGCGGCAAGTGTGCCTTTAAGTTTGTACGCAGTATAATTTCCCATCCACTTGCACGTCTTATCAATTTATCGTTTGTCAAAGGCATATTTCCAGATTGTTTAAAGAACACTAAAGTAATACCGGTATACAAAAAGGGAAATAACTGTCTTCCTGAAAATTACCGACCAATCTCTATTCTGAGCAGCTTTAGTAAAGTAATTGAAAAGCTATTAGTTAACAACATGAACAAATTCATTGAAGAACATGAAATATTATCAAACTGTCAATACGGTTTCCGATCATTTCATTCCACTGAATATGCATCATCAGTTTTGCACGACAACCTAATTAGATCCAAAGAAAAAAAATATTTTACCTTGTTAACCTTTATTGATCTATCGAAAGCGTTCGATACGGTAAACTATGCAATCCTTCTAGATAAACTAAATTGCTATGGGTTTCGTGGTAGCGTAAATTCGTGGATCAGCAGCTATCTGACGTATCGTACTCAAGAAGTTTTTCTTGGCGGAACAAGGTCATTACGTAATAATATCACATGCGGCGTGCCTCAGGACTCGATCGTTGGTCCTCTTATGTTTTTGTTATATATCAATGATATTATTTCTTCTTCAGATAAACTTTATTTTGTTTTATTTGCCGACGATACAAGTATATACTGTTCTTCTCCTAACATTCAAAAAGCCTACGACATCATGTTGAATGAGCTGAACAATATTCATACTTGGCTGTGTGCAAACAGACTATCTCTGAACATAACCAAAACAAAATGCATGTTAATAAAACCAGCGAAACGCTATGTTAATACGCTTACTCTTTTTCTAAATGGTTTCGAAATTTCGAATGTCAGGGAATTTAAATTCCTAGGGATCATTTTTAATGACAAACTAACTTGGGTTAATCACTTTAACCATATCAGCATTAAAGTTTCTAGAAACATCGGTCTTATCAAACATATTCAACGTTCGTTGAACAAAAAGACATTACCTATTCTTTATTATTCTTTAATATATCCGTATCTATCATATGGATCTGTTTTATGGGGAAATGCTTACCACTCACATCTCAATCCATTATGGTTTCTTCAAAAGCGAGCTCTTCGCGTGATTACCGTCTCTGCATATCGAGAGCACACCACGCCTCTATTCAAGTCACTAGACATCCTCCCCCTAAGACAGATCCACATGTTTTACACTCTTTGTATTTGCCATAAGTTTATTTACACCCCTTGGAAACTGCCTCTTGAAATTCAAATGCTATTGGGGCCTCCGTGGCTCAGTAAGTAGAGCTTTGGACGCTCAATCCAAACAGCCTTCCACCAATGGGTCGCGGGTTCGAATCCCACTCAGTCCAAAAATTGGAATATTTTCTGACTGGGTTTTCACTCGAACGACCTATGTGGGATGGTTGCCAGTTACCAACGGAAGGTCGTGGAAACCAACTAGAAACCACAACATGAACTTACATAGACCATTCTGTACTTGTAATTATACTGCCTATTCTCTGCGATTCTCAGGACCAGATACATGGAACAAACTATCTATTTAAATCAAAAGTATCAATACGTTATCTTTGTTTAAATCTACCATCAGAAAGTTTATTATTGAAGAAGTTTGATATACCTTTTAGTTGTCAAAAAACGTTTAACATTTGTATGAGAATTAGTTAATATATTGTGCTTGATATTATGTACTTTTGTATATTTAATTTTAGTTGCATAGGACGCCTAAATTTACAGCAATGATTTCCACTTTTCTCGTTTTACCATTCTTAGAGGTTGTGAAATATGTTTATTCACCCTGTATGCTTTAAGACTATACATATTTACGTTGGGATAGAACAAGTCTTATTGACTTTATTCCCGCCTATATACATTGTTGAATTATAAATTTTATTTTTTGTGATTATTATCTCAGGTGAATAAACATCAATCAATCAATCAACTCCATGTAAGTGCATATACTGCCTTACAAGAATAACCAAGCAAAACAAATATCAGTTTATAAAATGTTTAGAAAACATTTAATTTAATTTATCTTTTAAAATTGCGACTAAAACAAATGCTTCTTTTGCATAATTTCCTGGGTTTTTCACCCCGAGAAACAAATGAGGGCTCATCTAATGCCTAATTATGTGTTATAACAGGAAATGCTATTAAGTTGGCGTGCATTTGTTAGTCGATTTAAAGGAATTTTAAACTTGTATTGCAGAATTTCAACCTCTCGTGACCGCAGCCAAATCTACAAAAAAATAACACTTTCTTTTAAACTTGTTCCATTTTATAGTTCATAGATGCCTTACCAAGCAAGTTTTCATTAAATTTCAGTAAGATCTAGTGAAGTTAGTAGGGTTGAAAGTCCTAAATTTGACCACTTTGGTGTCAAGTTGAAGAGCGTTTGGCTAATAACTTTGCAACCAATCAACCAATCTCATTGTTTTGTAGTATGTTATTGTTTTATTTAATAGCTACTTTCAATAGAAGCAAATGAAAGCTCATGTGATAGCTAATCTTGGGATCTAACAGCAATTATTAACCATTTGCATGTGAAATTGTTTGTCGATGTAAAACGTTTGAAAACTAATATTGCAGAATTTGTCAATACTATTAAAAGCCCAACCTCCCATGATCCGAGCCAAATCTACAAGGCTTAACACTGTGATTGTAATATATTCCACTTGTTATTCCACGCATACCGTGCTAAGCTAGTTTTCATTAAGTTTGGTTCAGATTTAGAGAAGTTATTGGGTTCAAAGTCTCCAATTTAATCATTTTAATGTCAACCGAGAAGGCGCTTGGCTAATTACTTTGCAACCAATCTCAATATTTTTATACTATGTTATTGTTTTCACCAATGGCTACTTTTATGCAAAGTTTTACCATGCAAGTTTTCATTGACCTCCGGTAAGATCTAGTAAAGTTATTAGAGTTGAAAGTCTTAAAATCGACCAATTTCATGTCCGATAGAGGCAATTTCGCGATCGCGAGTCGGCTAGATCGCGAGATCTGGCGGTCTCGCGATCTCGCAGTCTAGCTGTTTTATCTAAGGGGGACATTTTAACGGTTAAATGGGTGGCTTTAACGTGTTGAGGGCTAAGAGTTACATGTATTTATTTATAACAATGGGAACAGGTTAAGGTATGCAACTGTTAGTATAAGAGAAATCTCGCAGGTTGGTAAAACCCAAATTAAACCACATCAGTTTAACTATCATAGCCTTGATATGGCATTTATCATACATAGTACAGCTAGTTTATGCATAGTACAGATATTTGCGAATGTTTCTTTCATTTACTGACTGCTTTCTAATCTGTTAGTTCCATGTGGTGACTTTGACAAGAAGTGAAATTTACATCTGTTCTCATTAATGACGTCTTCCGAGAAAAAAACCCCAACATTATGTCGAGATATCCACTTATTATTTACTGCAACTAAATTTATTGTCCTATGCAAGTTTCAACGCATTGAAATTGACAAAAAAGGAAACGATCTCGTCATAATCTCCATTATGATTTAAGCTTTGTGGGTTATAATACGGCGAACAAGAGGCTTATAGGGCACTAAAATAGATGTTGTCGCTGCCTCAAACAGCAAAAATGGGTATTAAATAAAGACCTTTATTTGCAGAATGTTTTCAGTCAAAAATGGAAAAGGCTCTTCGATGGTCGATATAAATACATGTTTAAGCTTATCTCCTTCTTACGAATTCATATCATTTTAATATATAGGGTATATACCAACTTGTTATCAGCTATGTCCATTGAGCACAAAACTGCAGCAATAATATTTTTTTTCATTCAAGCTTAGTGGCATGAAGGGCCTTGGTGCTTCATTGAATTTGCACACCGTGGATAATTTATTTACAAGACATCCTTGAGCGGCCCATACACTATCAATTATGTTGTGCAATTTAATTGTCAACCAGGCTTGTGCAATATAATTGATCGTGTTTGGGCCGCTTTAGGCAGGCGGCTCCAGGCATCTCGATCTTATGGGCAATTTATTTTAAAGATCAACGTTTAAAACGCGTCTCTTGTCATATAGCCTAAGATTTATTGATTGATGTTTAAAGCGGCCCATACACGATCAATAAAACCGTCAATATTATTAACTCAATACATTGATTCAATATAATGATACGACATTATTGAAAGTGTGTGGATCATATTGATGAAAAGTATTTTCAACGATCATCATTGAGTCAATCGACCGATCAAAATCATTTTGATCTTTTATTGACGATTCATCAATAGATATATAGATAGTACTCGATGTATTGGCTGTGTGTGGAGAAACCGTCAATACATCGCCGACTTTGGAGGAGCAAACAGGACTTCTGAAAAAGGATTTATTGGTGTTTTACGCCGCACTGAAGTTTATTTCATTTCTATGGCGGCGTAACCAGGTTTAGTTGAGGAGGAAACAGGGCTCATTGTCCGGAGGAACCTCCGACCTTCGGCGAGTACCTGGCAACTCTTCCATAAATGCTGAGCGAGTGAAAAATGCACTCAGAAATGTTTATAATTTTATTTGGTCTGAGCGTGATTTATACCTGCGCCGTATCGATGGAATGCCTGTGTGGGACTGAGGAACGATCGCTCCAGCCCACTGGACTACAGAGACCCTCTCTGAAAAAAGAAAGACACTTCATGCTGAAGGTGACGAGGAAAAAAAAGGCAGAGGCGTATAAAAAAATCAGAGAAAATTACAACGAAGGTTATCCGGATTCCACAAAAGTTGAACACATTGCGTACTAATTTCGCATGTGGCTGTACTCCCCTCGCCTAAGTAACCATCGTTTACACCATTTTCTAAGTGGTTCGCGATTCTTCTTCATCCAACGCCATGAGCAGCGCAACAGTAATCAAGGTATCCATTTTGAAAAAGTCCCAAGAAATGCTGGAAATATTGATAGAAATATTGAATCGTGTGTAGCAATTTATGTCAATAATATTTTCTCAATGCATTGAATCAATAATACTGAGTCAATAACATTAATAGTTTAATTGATATTGTATGGGCGGTTTTAGGCGTTGTCAGATTTAGTGTTGAGGTAACAGGGTTCTTTATCCAGAAGTAAGACCTTCGGTAATTACCTGACTACTCTTCCACATACGGCGATCAAGGGAAAAATCCAGTCAGATTTATGAAAATTTTATTTTATTTGAGTGTCATTCACTTTTAAAAGATTCTGGAAAAATATAAAAAGAATTGGTAATTCTGTTAAAGCCCCACTTGCCGCCGTCACAGTTTCTGTTTTACGCAACGAACCTCTAAAAAACGTACATGGCAAGAGTCTATGATAAATAGAACCCCCTCATATAATTTCGAGAATTTTGCAGACTTTGGTTGTTCTTAAATTGTGTTGTAAACTGGTATGCATAACTGCAATCCGAAGTGTGTTCGGCCATGAAAGCGGTAAATATTAATGAGCTTTTTACCCATAAGTCACCGCGACAACAACACAGAGCACATGGTGGAAGAGACGTCAGATTTGAGTGAAGAAAATCAGGTGAGTTGCTGGAAAGGTCCATGTGTTTGATCTAACTTAATGGGCATACGTCGCCGCATATTAATTTTACATTGATAATACATTGATAAGGTTAAATACTATTTAGACCCAAAGAAGAATGGAATTTTCGGATTTACGACTGCAAAGTTCAGCGAAAAGTATATAGTGAGGCTCCATACAGGGGCCGCTCGTTCGATTCCTGATCCCTTTTAACCTGTCAAACGAAGAGATTTTTGCTCTGACAGACGCTAGGAACGTGTATTGTAAGGTCGTTAAACTTGTTGCAAACCTGATCTCCCCTTTTTGTAGTCAGTTAGTCTGAGATTATGTTGAATTATGACCAGTAATTGCACTTTCATTATATACTACTAGTAGTAGGATGCTGGGTTATACATGCACATTCAACAATGATTGTATCTGAACTTTAGATGTTACATGTAAGGCCTATAATCTATATGCTGTGTGATGAAATCATGTTTGTGTAAGTTTTATTGACTTAAAGGCCCACTTGCCGCCGTAGCCAGTTTGACATTTGTTAAGAAAACCAATTTGCACGAGCTTACTACAGGTAAAACCACTTAAATTAAACATAACACACATAAAGCAAGTCCAATTAGGATTAGAATGTATACATGAGAGTGAAAAACAAACGAAGAATCGAAGCTCGATTACAACAACAACACCGATCAGTGTTGGTTAACTTAATAAGTGTTGCATTACCCTCATTCAAACGTTTTTGTCTGTGGTTTGCACTAGGCAGGCTTTTATAGTCCCTCTTACTCGATCGTTAGTATGTACTTCTTAGATAAAGTTCCTAAAATTATACTGTGTCGTTAGATCGCCCGCACAACTAAAACCATTACGGCACTTGTGCACACGCTCAGGTTCGAAGTTGGTTTACATTGCGGGTACCTGAAAAATCTGTTTTTCAATTTCAAATTAAAAATACTAAATGATGCCAAAACTTTCAATTTCTGGTAAAAATAGAAAGTTCCTAACCTTTTCTGTCTGGGAAAAATACAAAAAACCGTTTACTGTTTTTAATGTAAACAGTCTTCTGGATTTTCGCAGCAAATGTGCTTTTAAATAATGTCTGTATGTTATTTTCTGTTTACATGTACATCCTGACTAGTTCTCAAGTAAATAATTAAAGTGATAGCAGCATTGAGAGAGAATCTGATCATATTAGCAGAGGAAGAGTAGCTCGAACAATGAAGAACTATACACAGAAAATGGAAGTTTGTGGGTTTCCTTCAGGCATAGAGCCTAGTTTCCTCCCACAATAAAACTGGCAACGCCGCCATGTATAAAGTGAAATAATCTTGAGCGCGGCGTAAAATACCAAACAATCAATCTTATGAGGTAATTTAGCAATTAGTCAATTGCAATAATCTTAACTATATTACAGATTTGGTAGTGAGCAAAAACAAACCCATGGTCTAAATGTATTTAAAAAAAGGGTTCCAGTGAACTCTAAATACAACCAACAAAAACATGTGTAAAATAAGTTTTTTATATTGAAATTAAATTAAATGTCTAATAAATTAAGTTAACATGTCATATTTACGATATTCACAAAAAAAAGGAAACAAAATGTAATTTTTACACAAAACATCTCATTGGACATGTACGAAGGTAACAAAATAAAAATGTTATATTGTGACATTGGATAATGTACATGTAGATTATTTACTCAATGGTTATATCTTCATCATCTATATCGCTTTCATCTTTGTCTATAGCAGACTCAATAAAATAACCATTGTCAGTGAATACATTAAAAATAAAAAGGTACAATCATGTTTAGAGTGGCACGAGTTGCCAAAATGTTGATATTTTGACGTTGAAACAGGATGTTGAAATTATTTTCTCAAGATGTGTAATTCAGAAGCTTTTTAGTGCTTCTAGCCTCGAAAATGTACGATAAAGTATTTTTTGAACTAACTTTGGCATAGAATGAATGGTCGTCCCGGTTGTTTACTTTTTTTTTACTTTTCGAACACTATTCCGGTTCGTATAGGCCACATACTGTATGGATTTTCCTCATTCCAACGACAATCATTTAGTTTTTCGATGGCATTCAAAGCCCCTTGCTGTCGTGACAATTAGACATTATTAAAAAAGTGTGAATTTTGGCAGCTCATGCCACTTAAAAGTCAAAGAATATAAGATACAGTTTAGTGTACATGAGCTGCCAGAATTCAAACTTCGAGACTAGTATTCCTGAAAATCTTCTGAAAAACACTTCTAGTTTCCAATTTTGTTTCAACAGAAAAAAATATTACAAAGATTTTGGCAGCTCATGCTTCTCGATGCTTAATCTTTAAATCTCCAGTACAAGATGATGTTCCCCATTAGGGAAGCAATTAAATCAGTAGTAAAGCCAGCACTTGATGAAAAGTGTCTGAGTGTACGAACTAAGTTTTGAGTCCTAAAAAGATAAAAAAATCTAGCAATACACATAAAACTTATAATCGACAGTTTTTAAATACAGACTAAAATGTACATGTACCTAGTGTGCTCTTCCAGTGATGACGAAGCTGAAATAGCTGATAGCCCTGATTCAGACAAAATCTGTGTCCCTTCTACATGGGCAGGGGTTGATACCATACTACCAGAAGGATTTGGTCTTGTATTTTGAGTGGACACATCACCCGCTATTGGCTGAAGAGTCTGCATGGTACCTAAAATAACAAAAAGAAAAATTTGCGACAGGTAAACACTTATAGCCATGCCAAGAAAAAAATGTGTACGAAGATCACACATAAATTAGGTTTTTGATCCTGTAGAGAATGAGAATGTTTAATTTACATGAACATTAAAAATGGGCAGTACTAGTAGTTAACTTTACTATATCAGACATAGGATTTCCCGATAACGATTAACAATTGGTTCCGGTAGCCTGTTGTTACTGCTGTTCTAAAACTACGAAAACAAAAATCTGTTACCGGTCATGAGAGGCCTGTATACAGTATGGAGTCTACGATTGATTGATATATGTTTTACACCCCACAAGATTATTTCACTTTTATGGCTGGTTGCCAGGTTTAGTGAGGGTGGGGTGGGTGGAGGAATGTTCTCTGACTGGAGGAAATCCCCGACCTTCGGAGAGTACCTGGCAACTCTTCCTCATAAGGCAATCGATCGAATATCCACTCAGATTTGTTACAATTTTTAATTGGTCTGAGTGGGATTCAAACCCTTGCCACAGGGAACAGTGAAGAGTAACTGGTGCACGGGATGGTGGGTAGCTCATCTCTTTAACACTGGGACCCCCGTGGAACATAAGCCTTAGGTTAGCCTATTGTTTGCCATTACGGCCATTCTTTACACTACACTTCTTATAGTTTTAATGTAGTTTTACTTTTAGGCATTCGTTAAAATGGTCTACCCTAGAAAGAACGCCGCCCCCTTCCTTTGAGTAGAATGAGTTACTATATTCATCTATTATCACAGACAATAATGGTTAGTTGAAGGTAGTCAACACCGGCCATCAGTAACAACAGCCTAACCTACTGTATGCAATATAACCATAGTAACATGTACTGATGTAGATAGTGAAAAGTTTAAATAAACACATGCACTGCACGCACCCATGTGGTAGGGATGTAGAGTGCGTCTTACCTGACATCTCATTACACATCTGGTTGACAGTCACTTAGGATTTGCAATATTCTTGGCTCTGTTGTCGACATCTGATTGGCTATGACGTCATAAAACCACTACTTTTTAAAGCAGAATGTTTTCCTTGAATCTCTGTTTCTCGATCGAATTTGGATTAAAGAAACCGTTGTTACGGAAGCAAATCAAGTTTTCCAACAACAACAACGTAGCTTTTGAGCTAAGATTTCCAAGGTGTCATGGACTTCTCAGGATGCTCAGGTAAAACTTCAAATACTTACTACTCTAACTGGTTATTTACACACCAGCATTACACGGAGAAATTAGAAACATTCACTTATTTGTAAGGTTTTGACGATCGTAGTTTCCAGATACAGAAGAAAACGTTTTCCGCAAACTGACTTCCGGCAAATAGGAGGTTCTGGAGTTGGGTCGACGAATACAGGGTGGCTCTGTAAAAATGTTGCTTTAAGCTCTACCACAGCACATGCATACCTTTCAAATGTGTATTTTCTAGTTTATTAAATTCGATGAATTGCAAGTATTCAACATTCTTGCCACACCCTCTTCGGGTTTTCTTTATAGGAAATTGCAAATTGGGTGAACAAAATATAAAATTCAAACGAGGACCAATAAATTTGTAGGCCTGTGGTTATTGATTTGTGGTTATTTAACTGGATTCGATCTCAAGTCAAGTCTTGAAAGGTTTCAAAACTGTGCAATTTTTGGGGTTTTTTTTTCTTCGCAAGAAGTGCGCATACTAAATAAAAAGGTTTCTGATATGTAAGTTTAAGTAGTGTTTAGAAGTAGTTGCAAGGCCAGAATTGTAGGGCCTATATATTTTTTTAATTTCAACCCACGTAACATTAGGCCTACTATCTTAATTAACAAAAACGGCCACTTTCGCCTGGGCGGCACAATACCACTACAATTGTGAGCGACATACATGTTAAGGTCCTTGTTACTTTACGGACACAGGGCATGCTTGCTATATTTTATTGAGGGTTGTGCATTAACTCCAATGCTACCATCGCTGTACAAGGTGGCACCATTTTTAGAGAAGGGACGGGAGGGGCAATAAACTTCAAGGGTTACAGACAAGTTACCTTTTTTCAGATAACTTGGTCACACATTGCGAAAATGCAGGCATTGATTGGCAAAGCATTAAACGCGGTGATAATAATATGAAGCAGGAAATTCCAGCATCTGCTCTCACTAATGGCTGCATGTTTGCCATTTTAAAATGCCGCCCATCCTGGCCATTAATTACATCTTGGCTAGGGATATGGATGGGCGATCGTCTTCCACCATCTACAACGACCTCAAGGATATGCTACTATATGAAAAAACTAAACAATAAGCCAATAAGTTTATTAAGAACTAAAAGCGAAAAAAAAAAAACCAAAAGAGAATTTTACACACTGGAAAATATGCGATTTGAAATTCTCGTTGGAAAGTCCACCCCAATCCACTGCCCTGTCACTCAAAAACAACCTCCAGCTGCGGCAATTTCATCTTCGGAGATATCTACGCCTTTCCAACTTTACCATCGCTTTTACCACCAAAGCCATCGCCATCTTTTACGACATCACCATCTTTTACATCGTCAACATCTTTTACCACATCGCCATCTTTTACCACATCGTCAACGTCTTTTACCACATCGCCATCTTTTACAACATCGCCATCTTTTACAACATCGCCATCTTTTACAACATCGCCATCTTTTACAACATCGCCATCTTTTACATCCTCAACATCTTTTACCACATCGCCATATTTTACCACATCGCCATCTTTTACAACATCGCCATCTTTTAGGACATCGCCATCTTTTACCACATCGCCATCTTTTACATCGTCGTCATCTTTTACGACATCGCCATCTTTTACCACATCGCCATCTTTTACGACATCGTCATCTTTTACGACATCGCCATCTTTTACCACATCGCCATCTTTTACGACATCGCCATCTTTTACGACATCGCCATCTTTTACCACATCGCCATCGTTTACATCGCCAACATCTTTTACCACATCGCTATCTTTTACGACATCGCCATCTTTTACCACATCGCCATCTTTTACTACATCGCCATCTACTTCTTTCAGGGCGCCTCCATCTACTTTTACGTCATCTCCACAAGTACAGATGTTGCAATTTGTACCTTTCATTCAATTCACCTCTTTTAAGCCACCTCCTACAGTACCTCAGCCAATTTTACCTGCTTTGTAAACACTTGTTCGAGCCACTCAAAAGTCACCGTCTCAGTCATATACGGAAAAGCTGATTTTGACAAGAGCCAGGGAGCTAAGAAAAGACAAACGAATTACAAAATTAAAAGATCAAATAAAGGAACAATTAGGGCAGCTAATTTTTCTAAGGCGGAGACTTGTTAAACAAAAAGTAAACAATCAGGTTAAATTAAATAAATGAAGCTTTTAAAAAAAACCATGATGTCGCAAGCTACCAATACGTCATTTGACTGTGCTGAATGTGGAGTATACGAAATGGATCTACAGAGGTTACAGGAAACTGTTAAATCTGTACCAAGTAAAGTTTCTTTCCTGGAGAACGGGACATACAACGACGATTTTATCACTTGTGTTTTAACTTTACTAAATTTTAATGTTGCCAATCATTTAATAACATCTGTTATAAGAAAAATTTTCCATTTATTAAATGTACAAGCGGAGCAACTACCATGCCGGACAACAGTTGAGAAAATGGCATTACTGAGGAAATCTCTCAGTCATATACAGTTGACTGAATTTTTGTCCACAGAGGAAAACACCACCCTATACACGGACGGCACCTCTAAATATGGGAAACAATACGAAACTTTTGCAATAACAACACAAGAGAAAGATAAAAAAACTGCTGGGGATACAGGAAATGTCCGATAAAGCGGCAATGCCGTGTATGGTCACATTTAAGGATCTGGTAAATAACCTAAATGATGCTTGTGGAGATTAATCTGGACACCAATTTTTAATCAACATAAGAAATACAATGAGTGACAGGGCAGCCAGCGAGAAATGTTTTGTGGAAATGATTGAAAAGTATAGGAACACTCTACTGCCACTTTTTATTCCCAAATGGAGTGAACTGAATGAACATCTAATAAATAAAATTGCCCCAATGAACCACTTTTTTTCTGTGGGCTGCACCTACTGGTAAATTGTGCAGATAAAACAGCTTACACTCTAAAGTCGCTGGAGGAAACTGAACTTTCATCCCAAACCGCACGTCCTAAAGAAGGATTTGTAATAAACTTTATCAGAATATGTTGCAAAGCTTTCAGCCGAGGAGGCGATGAGAAAAGCTACGTGTTTGAAAAGTTTTCGACATTTGCCGCCGGCCGAAATTTAAGCTGTTCTTTTACCCGATTCCGAGGAAATCGTTTTAATGTTTTATTTAGAAATGCAGCTATTTTATATCATCTTCATCCTCATCTACTCACTTTCATCGACGATTTTATTGGAACACTTAATCTTTCAATCTCTGCTATCAAAACTGCATTATCATCACAATGCGCTATCTGCGGGTCTCATAGACAAGTTTTTAACCAAAGCACTTTGGAAAACAATAGAGGAAGACGGGAATATTCTTCATATGAATCAACCTTGTTGGATAATTTACGATCTTTAAATGTTCACGATATCATTGATGGCACGGCTGTTTTAGTTCCCAACTCTGAACCGGATGATGGAACAGACTGTTTTAAATCTTTGGTCAAATCGAATGACACCGACATTTTAACTGAAACTATTTTATCTTTCTTAATTCCTGAACCGACCACACTTTTACAACGTCTTTTAGCTGACCATTTACCTGGAGGAGGAAATCATATCAAAACAAAAGAAACAAATCCAGAATGCGGCTCATCTATAAAACACAATAAGCTCCCTGAGACAATTTTTGGTCGCCTAGATTACGAAATGCGAAGAAAGCCTTCGGCGACCATTTTCACACACGAGAGCTCAATTTTATTTAATTTTAACAAAGTTGCAGAGTGGTTGACATCCCTGGATGATAGTGAAAGAGGAACAGTTTTATCCCAAGCAAATGTTTTAAAACAATCATATTTTAAAGATTTTAAAGAAAAACAGCTTCTTATAAAACAGAAAAAAAAAACAACAGGCATTGGAAAAAGAAAAACTAGAGAAAGAAAGAAAAAGAGCAAAACAGCTGCACCAGTAATGAATGGAAACAAACAGCATTATAAAACATGGTTTATGGCAATCTGTAAAAGAAGTCGCCGACAAACTATCAACTTATAGAACCAAAATGGAAAAAAAGGAAGTTATAAAATGTCAAATACGAGTTAGAAAATATGTTTTACAGCAACAAATTTCAGATCGACAAATGTGAAAACCTCTCACAATTGAACAATTATCTGCCAACTTTTGTGAAATAATCAAGCAATCAGAAGAACAGGAAAATTATACACCGACATCTCCTCTAACTGGTAGAAATGAGATTCACACATTTGCCATTGATGGAGAGTTACAGGGATATGAAGGGAGAGTCATCTCCCAAGTCCCGGGTTTCCCTACGTGGTACAACATAGTGTACAGCTCGGAAGCCGACACCGTCTATACATGCCAACTGGAAGATGACTTGGCAGCTGGCGATTTAAAGATTTTAAGTAACTACTATTAAGGTGTTTTTTTGGTTCCCGTCACGCACGTGGACTTTATTGTTGAATTATAGGAAGTAATAAACACCGATAACACGTTGAGAAAGCTAACAGATTAAAACGAACGAATGTAATAACAAAGGCAGGAAGACAGTCAGCACCAAAATAAACCATTAACGTTACACAACAAAAAAATACATTAACCTGCACATTCAAAGAGTTGGCGTAATGGGCAGTTGTACTATTTTTTTGTGTTTTTATTTTTCATTTCTTTGTTCTTGGTTTTTAGATGGGGGGGGGGGGGGGGTTGTGGTGGTGGTAATTTTGTTGTCACAATCAATACCGTTATTAGAACAGGTTTTAAATCGTTTCCAGTTTCCTGGAGTACACATAAATCTTCTTTCATCTAAAGCATCTCGAGTTACGGCCGCAAAAATGAACACCATGCGGCTGTTTTATAAAGCTAACGCAACAGGCCTACCATAATAACGTATGATCTTCTTGAATTTATCATACGCTGTTTTTGATTGTTCTGTATGACTTTTATTTCCCTTTATTGTTTTCCAGATGACGACGAAGAGGACATGGCCTGTTAAAACATAAGTTCCCCACATAAGAATACCTGTGGAAATTGTAAGCCCAAAATCGCTATACCGAGGGATGTTACCATAGATTATCTCACTTGTCACCTTATTGTGTACGTAAATGTAAGCCCTTTGGACATGCCCTTGTCTAGTCGTTGTCTGATTGGCTGAGAGGTGAACATTACTGGCTTAGCATTGTTTGATTGGTTGCAACAGCTAGCAACAATCCAGGCAGGGTTTCTTATGGCATGCAGCTACTGAAATGGCAAAGTTTAAAGGCTGATTTCTTCAGGATCTCGATGTCCTGGTGTAGGTTTGAAACTTGTATGTCAACAAATGAAGTCATTTCTATTGCATTAACTTTTAATAGCCTCTAAGCTTAGAGATTTAAAATTTGACACTACATTCCATAATTACTATACATTTACCTATTAACATATTGCCATAACTTTGACATTTCTTTTTATGGAGTACCCTCCTTTTGAACCTCAGTTTGTGTATTGTCTGTTTGCAGTTATCTCCCCCTTATCGGAGTTCTTCTTTTATATGAATTCACATCGGAAGTATGTCACGAATCTGCAATGGCGGCACGCGTTGAAGGATATGTATTATGTACTGATGTCGCCAGTTTGGAGACTTTTAACGTCCAACTTATTGCTGTCATTGTCAATTGGATGTTGCCATATGAACAAGTGAGGACAGATCTTTCATTTCAAAACTTTGTTTTTATAATTTTCCGAATGATTCATCTACTCTTTACATCCCTACATGTGGAGCCTCACTTGACTGCCGTCAGAAGTAAGTTTTGACCTACCAGTTGACGAATGTTTCAAAATCACACAGACAATACATAAACTGAGTAGAACTTTGGTGAAAGTCACGGGAGTATTTCCAGCATGACTTCAACTTCACGTTCAAACTTAAGTTAAAGATCGACGATTTGACTTACCTATCGTCTCGACTCGAGCAGAAACTCCAATGCCGACTTCAAGGCTTGACACCAGTTAGGTCATTTCTTTTACCATCTCCCACTTCTCTACGTTTTCGCCAATGTTTGCCCTGGCGTGGTTTCTGTACGTCTCAATACCAAATTATTTTCCTTCTTTTATCACTAGCTGAACGTGGTATGAGTCTTTCTCGTTTAGTCGCCATTGTTTCAATGACCATAATATCCTGAGACGCAATAAAAACGCACCAACATTACAACTGGTATATTTCGAATACAGTCCAATTCTTGTACATCAATCTTGCTAATCCAATTGAAGCCACATCAGATCAATGCCAAAACATGTAAAGGTGGTGGTTCAGTGATCGCGGAAACTCAACGCCATCGGCAGTTTGTACCCCTTGTGTTCACGTGTCACTTCAATTAAAGTTCTTAGTATTGTTTTTTGTGCACTGGTAATTGACCGTCCTACAAACATGCCAACAATCAGATTTCGGAAGATTAATGCCTCACCAGCACACTTAATCAAAATCGGTGGTGCGTTTTCATTGCGTCTCAGTATATTAACGAAGCTGGTGCGCGTGCGCGATATAGAAAGTCGGGAAGCTTCGCTTTGTTGACATTACGGGCACCTAACAATTCAAATTTTCAAATTAAAAATACAAAATGACGTCCAAACTTTTAAATTTGGGTAAAAATTGAAATTCCTAACTTATATTGTCTGGGAAAAATACAGAAAACGGTCGTTTTTTTAATGTAAACAACATTCCGGATGTTCGCGGCAAGTGGGCTTTTAACAAGAACAGTTCAAGTATAACTTTTAGTTTGAAATACAAGGTTTTTTCCAATCCCTCCCCATTATATTAGCATGCTATATTTGAATTTGTTAAATCTACCGGCATGAGATCCACCTTTTGCTGAAAGCTGGACCCACCTATGACGTCACCTAGACTGCTTGCAGTACTGCTTCGTTGCTGTCAAGGTTAAAGTTCCAATTATGCATGTTCGGGTGACTGGATATTTGACATTTAATGATTATCGGTTTAAAATAGAAACTTAGTTAAGCAAACATGAACATATATACATAGCGCCATTAAAAACGCACGGTTGAATTTTATGTTTCTACCCCTGTAAGGCTATTGGCCATTTATGTTATGTTGTTTATTGTTAGTTCGAGTTTTTCTAATGACGTCCATTGAGAGTTTCACCGTCACTTGTCGTGGGTTCAACACTTTACACGAGGCTCAGCATAAAGACGAACAAAAATCAGAAAACGTTACCATGCCACGACTTACGACACAACAAAGGGAACGTGCCATTGGCATGTTACAGGCGGGTCTCAATTAAAGCCGCCGTAGGACGCCACATGCAGTGTCATCCCTCCACATTTAGTCGCCTCAGAATCAGAGAACAGGAAACTGGCAATGTTGCCGACCGACCACCCCCTGGTCAGCCAAGAGTCACTACAGCCCGCCAGGATCGGTACATCGGTTTGTTGCACACACGTGACCGATTTCGCACCGCAACACAGACTGCTCGTGAGACAGTGGGAATTGGAAGGCCCAGGGTAAGCCTCAGCACCATCCGACGCCGTCTCCAACAGATACAGATGCATGCGCGCATCCCCTACCGAGGGCCCATATTGACACCCGCCGCACGCCAAAACCGTTTATGATGGGCTCGAAATTATCAGAGCCCACACTCTGCAAGGTTGACACAAGACTTCTTGCAACAGATTAATGTGAACATCATGGAATGGCCAGCTTACTCCCCCGATCTATCGCCCAAAGAGCACTTGTGCGATCAGCTTAAGAATGCCGTTGCACAACGTCAACCCAGGCTACGCAACCGGCGTGAATTGATCCAGGTAGTGCAGGTAGAGTGGGGCCGGATCCCACAGCACAGAATAGCCACACTCGTCAGGTCCTTACGTCCCAGATGTACTGCTTGCGTTGATGCCCGAGGTGGACATACCCATTATTGGATGATGACACCTTCAATTTCTGTATCAACGATTTGTTTGCAAGGAATAAAAGTCACCCGGGTTTCACATATTGTCAATTCTTTGTCTCATTGTGACCAATGCCTTGTTCTTCAATTTAAGAGTACTTACAATATTTTACACTTTACATTTCTCAAAATATTTTACATTCTTTGGGTCGTGCGTTTTTAATGGCGCTAAATATACATACATGATGTAAAATTTCATTTGTAGGCTTTTTTTGTTGATGCCCATGAACGAATTTAGAAATAAAAACAAGTATTTTATCAAAATTCAAAACACTTGCCCTATTACCACGCTTATAGCAGTCTTCCCTTCTGAAAATTAGTAGAATTTAATCAATATAATTTATTTATTTCACATAGAAATATCTATTTCAGCTACAACAACACTGGAATGTTCAAGTAATAGAACATACGAAACATAGGGCCTACTATTACTGAACAAATGTGAAATGACGTGCTTAATATCGCAAACAGCGCCCTTTAAAGTGTCCTCCAGAAAATCCAGATCAATCGTATTATTTACGCACCTATTTAAAGTTTGCATATTCTATTCCTCTAGAAAACATCGTGTTTCTAACAGCGCAATTAGATATATTTCACTGATATAAATATAGGGCGACACTACAAAACAGATACGGGAATAAATCTATTCTACTGTGGTAAATTACATACATATATATTTTTGAACATTATATAACACACGGGCAAAGGGAATATCTTCTTGTCTAAAATAACCACGGAGACAAGTTTTTTATATCATTTAGACGTTTATACCCAATCACAAGTTGTTATAATAAACCACAACCCAGGATATTTCATTAGGTGGGCAACAGGCATGAGTTTGGCCTTATAAATATACACATAAATGCATACACCCATATATGCTTACATTTATACATACATATACACGTAAATGGTTACATACATACACACGCACACACACGCACACGCATATACATTTTAGTGTATTATTTTTCTTTGTTATTTCAGACGATGCTACACTCAACATTTCCCATATGCATTGGACGGCGTTGCCAGGTTAAGTGGGATGGAAACCGGGCTTTTGGTCCAAAGGAGACCCCGATCTTTCTCGAGTACCTTGAAACTCTTCCACATATAGCCATTGAAATAAGGTTAGGTTTTTTGCCTTTCTTTTCCTCTGCATTGTCATGTTATGCAACCGATTCCTTATCTGAGGATCATTGTCTGCAATGCTTTAATATGAAATGCACTTTTAAAATGTCTGTTAGGTTATTAGGTGGATTATTTGTCATAATAAAGTAGAGTGAGCAATCCGAAGAAAGACATGTAAGACATATTAACTCAATATTTCGGTTTATTCTCAAACCATCATCAGGAGTAGTGATACAATGAAAATAACGGTATATATAGGCAGTAGATAAGAATTTAAAACACCACATGTAGGGTAATGAAACGATTAAAGGTTATGTACAGCAAGAAGATTAAGGAAGAACAGCATGGGGCATACAGGTGGCAGGTAAGTATGGGGTTTTTCGGTTGGGACGTGTCAATCATCGCGTGGGTTGGTCTGCGTGGATAGAGACTTTAGGATTACGGTATAAAAAGGGGGGAAATTCGAATTATAAGAAACGATCATTGGAAAGGAAACAAGGAAGAGGACTGAAAGAAAAAACAGGAAAGAGAGAGAAGGAATATTCATAAGACTGAGGAAAGTACTGATAGTTATAATAGTAAGGGAATTTAGAGAGATTTATAAGTCTATTTTAAAGTCAGTAATTGATCAACAGGGGATTCTATTGCATTTTCGGGTTTCATTGAGATAAGTATAGTATTAGTGTTAAGATAAGCGAAAACCACCTTGGAGAGCCACTCGTGTATGTCTGAATGTAAGTAGACTTAAATTTTATTTCCCTTTATTGTTTTCCAGATGACGACGAAGAGGACATGGCCTGTTAAAACATAAGTTCCCCACATAAGAATACCTGTGGAAATTGTAAGCCCAAAATCGCTATACCGAGGGATGTTACCATAGATTATCTCACTTGTCACCTTATTCTGTACGTAAATGTAAGCCCTTTGGACATGCCCTTGTCTAGTCGTTGTCTGATTGGCTGAGAGGTGAACATTACTGGCTTAGCATTGTTTGATTGGTTGCAACAGCTAGCAACAATCCAGGCAGGGTTTCTTATGGCATGCAGCTACTGAAATGGCAAAGTTTGAAGGCTGATTTTTTCAGGATCTCGATGTCCTGGTGTAGGTTTGAAACTTGTATGTCAACAAATGAAGTCATTTCTATTGCATTAACTTTTAATAGCCTCTAAGCTTAGAGATTTAAAATTTGACACTACATTCCATAATTACTATACATTTACCTATTAACATATTGTCATAACTTTGACATTTCTTTTTATGGAGTACCCTCCTTTTGAACCTCAGTTTGTGTATTGTCTGTTTGCAGTTATCTCCCCCTTATCGGAGTTCTTCTTTTATATGAATTCACATCGGAAGTATGTCACGAATCTGCAATGGCGGCACGCGTTGAAGGATATGTATTATGTACTGATGTCGCCAGTTTGGAGACTTTTAACGTCCAACTTATTGTTGTCATTGTCAATTGGATGTTGCCATATGAACAAGTGAGGACAGATCTTTCATTTCAAAACTTTGTTTTTATAATTTTCCGAATGATTCATCTACTCTTTACATCCCTACATGTGGAGCCTCACTTGACTGCCGTCAGAAGTAAGTTTTAACCTACCAGTTGACGAATGTTTCAAAATCACACAGACAATACATAAACTGAGTAGAACTTTGGTGAAAGTCACGGGAGTATTTCCAGCATGACTTCAACTTCACGTTCAAATTTAAGTTAAAGATCGACGATTTGACTTACCTATCGTCTCGACTCGAGCAGAAACTCCAATGCCGACTTCAAGGCTTGACACCAGTTAGGTCATTTCTTTTACCATCTCCCACTTCTCTACGTTTTCGCCAATGTTTGCCCTGGCGTGGTTTCTGTACGTCTCAATACCAAATTATTTTCCTTCTTTTATCACTAGCTGAACGTGGTATGAGTCTTTCTCGTTTAGTCGCCATTGTTTCAATGACCATAATATCCTGAGACGCAATAAAAACGCACCAACATTACAACTGGTATATTTCGAATACAGTCCAATTCTTGTACATCAATCTTGCTAATCCGATTGAAGCCACATCAGATCAATGCCAAAACATGTAAAGGTGGTGGTTCAGTGATCGCGGAAACGCAACACTGAACATTTTGCCGAAACACGAAAATGTAAACGTGGCTCAATGGTTATGTCGCGTTATATGAAGTTTTCATGCGTACATGGGGTATCAGATGTGGCCTTTCAGAAACTAGGGTTAGTACACTTCGTACTGTTCTGGTGAAGACGTAGCGATATGCCAAGATTGACACCCGAGTATAGAGAACGCGCCATTGCATTAATCCAGAGAGGTTTGCCCAACAGAGCAATTGCCCGAAGGTTTAAATGTCCTCATTCGATCATCGTGAGACTCGCCCAACGTTTCCAGCAAACAGGGTCAACCAGGGATCGACCAAGACCGGGACGGGAACGTGTGACAACGCCTCGACAAGATCGACACATTGTACGACAGCACCTACAGGACCACACATTGCCAGCTACCCGTGTTGCTGCTGCTGAGAGGGGGAGGCATGGGAACATCAGTGCGGTCACTGTACGTCGCCCACTACGCTCAGCCGGACTTCATGCCAGACGGCCGTATGTTGGACCGATACTGACTCAACGCCATCGGCAGTTTGTACCCCTTGTGTTCACGTGTCACTTCAATTAAAGTTCTTAGTATTGTTTTTTGTGCACTGGTAATTGACCGTCCTACAAACATGCCAACAATCAGATTACGGAAGATTAATGCCTCACCAGCACACTTAATCAAAATCGGTGGTGCGTTTTCATTGCGTCTCAGTATATTAACGAAGCTGGTGCGCGTGCGCGATATAGAAAGTCGGGAAGCTTCGCTTTGTTGACATTACGGGCACCTAACAATTCAAATTTTCAAATTAAAAATACAAAATGACGTCCAAACTTTTAAATTTGGGTAAAAATTGAAATTCCTAACTTATATTGTCTGGGAAAAATACAGAAAACGGTCGTTTTTTTAATGTAAACAACATTCCGGATGTTCGCGGCAAGTGGGCTTTTAACAAGAACAGTTCAAGTATAACTTTTAGTTTGAAATACAAGGTTTTTTCCAATCCCTCCCCATTATATTAGCATGCTATATTTGAATTTGTTAAATCTACCGGCATGAGATCCACCTTTTGCTGAAAGCTGGACCCACCTATGACGTCACCTAGACTGCTTGCAGTACTGCTTCGTTGCTGTCAAGGTTAAAGTTCCAATTATGCATGTTCGGGTGACTGGATATTTGACATTTAATGATTATCGGTTTAAAATAGAAACTTAGTTAAGCAAACATGAACATATATACATAGCGCCATTAAAAACGCACGGTTGAATTTTATGTTTCTACCCCTGTAAGGCTATTGGCCATTTATGTTATGTTGTTTATTGTTAGTTCGAGTTTTTCTAATGACGTCCATTGAGAGTTTCACCGTCACTTGTCGTGGGTTCAACACTTTACACGAGGCTCAGCATAAAGACGAACAAAAATCAGAAAACGTTACCATGCCACGACTTACGACACAACAAAGGGAACGTGCCATTGGCATGTTACAGGCGGGTCTCAATTAAAGCCGCCGTAGGACGCCACATGCAGTGTCATCCCTCCACATTTAGTCGCCTCAGAATCAGAGAACGGGAAACTGGCAATGTTGCCGACCGACCACCCCCTGGTCAGCCAAGAGTCACTACAGCCCGCCAGGATCGGTACATCGGTTTGTTGCACACACGTGACCGATTTCGCACCGCAACACAGACTGCTCGTGAGACAGTGGGAATTGGAAGGCCCAGGGTAAGCCTCAGCACCATCCGACGCCGTCTCCAACAGATACAGATGCATGCGCGCATCCCCTACCGAGGGCCCATATTGACACCCGCCGCACGCCAAAACCGTTTACGATGGGCTCGAAATTATCAGAGCCCACACTCTGCAAGGTTGACACAAGACTTCTTGCAACAGATTAATGTGAACATCATGGAATGGCCAGCTTACTCCCCCGATCTATCGCCCAAAGAGCACTTGTGCGATCAGCTTAAGAATGCCGTTGCACAACGTCAACCCAGGCTACGCAACCGGCGTGAATTGATCCAGGTAGTGCAGGTAGAGTGGGGCCGGATCCCACAGCACAGAATAGCCACACTCGTCAGGTCCTTACGTCCCAGATGTACTGCTTGCGTTGATGCCCGAGGTGGACATACCCATTATTGGATGATGACACCTTCAATTTCTGTATCAACGATTTGTTTGCAAGGAATAAAAGTCACCCGGGTTTCACATATTGTCAATTCTTTGTCATCATTGTGACCAATGCCTTGTTCTTCAATTTAAGAGTACTTACAATATTTTACACTTTACATTTCTCAAAATATTTTACATTCTTTGGGTCGTGCGTTTTTAATGGCGCTAAATATACATACATGATGTAAAATTTCATTTGTAGGCTTTTTTTGTTGATGCCCATGAACGAATTTAGAAATAAAAACAAGTATTTTATCAAAATTCAAAACACTTGCCCTATTACCACGCTTATAGCAGTCTTCCCTTCTGAAAATTAGTAGAATTTAATCAATATAATTTATTTATTTCACATAGAAATATCTATTTCAGCTACAACAACACTGGAATGTTCAAGTAATAGAACATACGAAACATAGGGCCTACTATTACTGAACAAATGTGAAATGACGTGCCTAATATCGCAAACAGCGCCCTTTAAAGTGTCCTCCAGAAAATCCAGATCAATCGTATTATTTACGCACCTATTTAAAGTTTACATATTCTATTCCTCTAGAAAACATCGTGTTTCTAACAGCGCAATTAGATATATTTCACTGATATAAATATAGGGCGACACTACAAAACAGATACGGGAATAAATCTATTCTACTGTGGTAAATTACATACATATATATTTTTGAACATTATATAACACACGGGCAAAGGGAATATCTTCTTGTCTAAAATAACCACGGAGACAAGTTTTTTTATATCATTTAGACGTTTATACCCAATCACAAGTTGTTATAATAAACCACAACCCAGGATATTTCATTAGGTGGGCAACAGGCATGAGTTTGGCCTTATAAATATACACATAAATGCATACACCCATATATGCTTACATTTATACATACATATACACGTAAATGGTTACATACATACACACGCACACACACGCACACGCATATACATTTTAGTGTATTATTTTTCTTTGTTATTTCAGACGATGCTACACTCAACATTTCCCATATGCATTGGACGGCGTTGCCAGGTAAGGTGGGATGGAAACCGGGCTTTTGGTCCAAAGGAGACCCCGATCTTTCTCGAGTACCTTGAAACTCTTCCACATATAGCCATTGAAATAAGGTTAGGTTTTTTGCCTTTCTTTTCCTCTGCATTGTCATGTTATGCAACCGATTCCTTATCTGAGGATCATTGTCTGCAATGCTTTAATATGAAATGCACTTTTAAAATGTCTGTTAGGTTATTAGGTGGATTATTTGTCATAATAAAGTAGAGTGAGCAATCCGAAGAAAGACATGTAAGACATATTAACTCAATATTTCGGTTTATTCTCAAACCATCATCAGGAGTAGTGATACAATGAAAATAACGGTATATATAGGCAGTAGATAAGAATTTAAAACACCACATGTAGGGTAATGAAACGATTAAAGGTTATGTACAGCAAGAAGATTAAGGAAGAACAGCATGGGGCATACAGGTGGCAGGTAAGTATGCCACCTGTATGCCCCATGCTGTTCTTCCTTAATCTTCTTTACCATGCCCGTGAAGCTCGTGAATTGTATTGCGCAACTCTGGTTATTGGACGAGATATAGTTATCCTCTGGGTTGTAAGATAATCGATAGTATTATAATATATTAAATTAAGCAGAGATTAAGGGAAACGATATATAAAACCTTTTTCGTATCACAAGTCAATTCTTGACATAGTCCTCTTACTCGAAATACAAAGGCGATATGCAGATGTAAAAACTGTTTTAGGATATTAAGAAGGTATGCTGCTCTTTTTATACATCCATACATACTATCAAGATATCCTTATTACAAGAAGCTGTAAAATATGACAAAATAGAAGTTAAAGAACATTTCTTTTCATCTTGATCAGTGAAAATATTATTAAAATCTTCAATACAAATGATTTACCAATTTCGTAATTTCAAACCCTAACTCACAGTAACAGTCATTTTCACTGATGAGGTTTACAGAATGCAAGGCTAGTGTAAAAAAAACAACGGTTTTTAACTTAATATTTCGCCACCTTAGTTTGCCATCATCAAGAGTGTATTTGGGGGTGATACAAAAACGAGCTGTCATAATTGTCATATGGTTAATTGAATAATAACAAGTAATGTTATTTTAAACATTTCTTAGATTTGGACCGTTAAGAAAAATTAGGGTCATATCGGGAGATAATCTTTGACACGAGTAGATTAGCTGTTTCTTTATTGAAACAGTTCCAGGAGAGAAATTATATTTTTCCAAGAGTTCATCATTACATATTTTCGAATGCAACATCTATAGGAAATATTCCAGATGAAAGATGACTTCATGGAAGTTTCATCAGAGAATGACGTATCCCCCCGGCCCCACATAAGATTGTGGAAGTGGAAGTGTCTATGTCTTCCTAAACTGTCGGAAAAGGACAGTAACTGCTAAAAAATGTAGGAAAAGATGCGATGACAAGCACCTGTTGTCTATGTCTGCCTGCACAGTCGAAAAAGGGCATTAACTCTGAATATAGCAAATCCGACGTAACCAAAAAAGGAGGTGCAAATCCTCGCATGATATCCATCATGTCCACCGAAATCCGAAAAGATGCGATGACAAGCACTCGTTGCCTATGCCTTCGTATACTGAGGGAAAAGGGCAATAACTCTGAAAATAATGAAACCAGTGAAACCAAAATAGAAGGTATACATCCTCGCATGATATTTAGCATGTCCACCAAGTTTCGAAAAAAAAAATGATGAAAACCATGGGGGATATGCGATGACAAGCACTAATTGTCTATATCTTCGTATACTGTCGGAAAACGGCAGTACTTAACTCTAAAATAATGAAACCATCGTAACCAGAGCAAGACGTGGACATCATTGCATGATATCCAACATGTCCACCAATTGTCTATGTCTTCAAATACTGTTGGAAAAGGACTGTAACGTCGAAAATAATAAAACGAGCGTAACCAGAATAGAAGGTGCACATCATCGCATGATATCCAGAATGTCCACCAAGTTTCGAAAAAAAATTATGAAAACACAGACGGACAGACAGACAAGCTGATCCCTATATCACCACCCCCCCCCCCCCCCCCCCGCATGGTATGCCGGGGGGGGGGAAATGTTGTCAATTAGTGTAGTAGTTGGATTTGTATATCGGGTTGGTGTACTGATACGTGGAAAGAACTGACTTTTCATGCTGTTTCAGAAGTTGAGATACGAGACTTATTGAATGTCTTAAAAGTCAATATCGAAATCTCCTAATATGATACTATTTCTACACGGTTGTATAAGATGGAGTGAATTGAACAAATGTCGTTAAAAAGTTACCATAAATGATCCCAACAATATAAGATTTTTAAAAAATCATTAATTTTGATTAAAAGGGATTCGTTTTTGGCATGGGGTCGGCTAAAAGAGTCGTCTCATACCATATAGGACTGAACGAGTAGGACTGAAAGAATAACACAATCCCTTTTTCTAGTTGTTCTAGCCAAAGAATTGACGGAGATTATCAGTATAGCTGATTGAGTTTCAGAAGAAAAAACTGAGATTGTAACAGTGGGTGACTTTAAAGTTGGGTGTTAACACTAACACCAACACTTAAGGCCTGGTTCACACCATCTATAAGCTCGAGCCATGGTGTTGGTGTTGACACTTGCTTTCGGTGTTACCCACGATTATAGTCGGTGTTTGTTTTGACACTGAAGCTAACACAACACCCAACACCTAAACTGACACCAATTATAAGTTGCTATAAGAGTGTTGGTGTTGACACCTGGTGTTGGTGTAACGTAGATTTACAGTCGGAGTTTGGTGTTAGGTTAGCACCGGTTGGAGCATGAGGTGTTGAGTTGAACCGCAGTTGGTGTTCATTTCGGAGTTCTTCCAATTGCTTTACTATTGGAGACAAAACTAACCCCACCAGACTGAGTTTAAAGTCAACGGTATTAGCAGCCATATTGTTTGTTGCACCTAACGAGGCGGTTGCTGGAGGAAAAAAATCCCCAGGATTATCCCTGTTGCCCCCATGGATTGCCTTTGGACTGTCCGTCAAGTATGCATACACTAAAGTAGTGGAGACCGTTTACACCGTGTCAAAAGTTTGGATGGAAAGTTAAAGTGGCATGAGCTGCCAAAATTCACACTTTTTTCATAGTTTCTGATCTTCACGACGGTAAGAGGATTTGAAGGCCGTCGAAAAACGAAATGATTGGCGTTGGAATGAGGGAAATCCATACAGTATGAGGCTTGTACGAACCGAAAACGTGTTCGAAAAGTAAACAAAATTTAAATAACCGGGACGACCATTCATTCATTCTAAGGCAAACTTAGTTTAAAACAATACTTTATCGTACATTTTCGAGACTAGAAGCCTAAAAAGTTCTGAATTATACGTCTTGAGAAAAATAGCCAATAATTTCAACGTTCTGTTTTGACGTAAAAATATCAACATTTTGGCAGCTCATGTCCCTTTAACAGACAACCTGCTACTGTATGCTAATTAGTGCAAGATGTCAGGTCGGATATTACTGTACAAATTGAACAGTAGAGTTATTGTAGCCCTGTCAAAACTGGACGAACACCAGTGTTAACCGCAAGTCGGTGTTTCGGCTTCAGGTCAACACTTTTCTTACAGACTATTTGCTAATTGAACACTAGTGTTAACACTGGTGTCTGTACTGAGTGTTGACTCGATGCATGGTGTTTGGAGCTTCAGGTGGACACCAACACTAACACCAACACTCAAGACCAACCCAAACTCAAACTTTAAAGTCACCCATTGTGATTAAAATTGTGAAGTAAACAGAAAATGTCGTCAAAATGTTTGCTTAGACTTTTGGCGGTCAAGTGAAAATTATGCGAGAAATTATATTTAAGTGATTGATTAGGATTTATATTACCCTAGCGCTGGTTCTCGTAAATATGTTTACGAGTTGCAGTTTACAACTATTCGATTCACTCAGCTCTAAAGGGATAAAACACATGCTTTTCTAAAGTTCTAGATTGATGTTATTTGGCAAAGGGGGTGGTGTTGTTTGGGAGGTATATTAAAAAGATAATAATAGTATGTTCTAGAATTTTATTTCACTCTGTATCTTTGCGTTTATTTGTATAAAGTGGTGATTTATTGTCAGTGACGTGTTTTTTTATTACATGCATATTGAAAGCGTCATTAGCAATGTCATTAATAATTAAGTAGCAAGTTAAGTTTGATAGGGCTCGTCTAACTATACCTGACTGATCGACTATTGTATTACACGAGCATTACACCTCATAGCATGCCAGGCGATCAGCCGAGGCGCTTGACAGGACGTGCCCAACACTCAGCATGGCAAATGCACTGCTGGGGGGTAGGGGGCGTTGGCTAGTCTATGTAACATTCAAGAAAGAACATGTTACCCAGTCAACCAGTGTATACATGTTACTAGAACAACATGGGATCATTGGACACTATATAAGTTCTAAGTGTACGGGGTAGGTCAGATTGAAATTGACTGCTCAATAATAAACTTTAAATTATATTCCAACGATTCCGTGTTGTTCAGGAAAGCTATATTTAGTACATTTATAACCTGTTCATCATTCATGTTTAATAACTTATGATTCCGTGTTGTTCGGGTAAGCTATATTTAGTACATTTATAACCTATGGTGGCTGATTTTTCGCGGCGAGAAAACTAAAATCTCGAGAATGCGAAAACTAGAAAATTAGCCAAAAGTGCTTTATTTGTGCCATTTTGCGTTCTCGCATTCTCGCCGCGAAAACTGGACATAAATTTAAAATCTCGCCGCGAGAATGCGAGAAAAATAAAATCTCGCCGCGAGAACACGAAAACAAGTCAAAAGTGCTCGTTTTATGCCATTCATTCTCGCTGGGAAAACTCGAAATAATTCTCAATCTCGCCGCGAGAACACGATAATAAACTTACTTTCGTTTTCTTACTCTCGCCGAGAAAACGAAAGTGGATGGAGCGGAAGTAATCTGCAGGCATGCGTATTATGTCAATAATAAAATGAACCGATTACATCTAACAGATTAAAGTGGCATAAGCTACCAAAATGTTGATGTTTTGACGTTAAATCAGAAATTGAAATTATTGGCTATTTTTCTCAAGACGTATAATTCAAAAACTTTTCAGTGTTTATAGTCTCGAAAATGTACCATAAAGAATTGTTTTGAACGAACTTAGGCTTAGAATGAATGAATGGTCGTCCCGGTTATTTAAATTTCGTTACTTTTCGAACACGTTTTCGATTCGTACTGGTCACATTCTGTATGGATTTCCCTCATTCCAACGCCATTCATTTAGTTTTCCGATGGCGTTCACAGCCCCTTACTGTCGGGACGGTCAGAAATTATGAAAAAAGTGTGAATTTTAGCAGCTCATGCCACTTTAACTTCCCATCACTGACAACTAGGAGCCGTCATATTATTCAGATGAATGAACTAAATTAAAACTCCTTGCAGCTTATTTCATGACTCTGTAGTTTTTTTCCATGCCCCGGGGGGGGGGGGGGGGGGGGGGGGGGTGGGCTCCGTGGCTCAGTAGGTAGAGCGTTGGACGCTCAATCCAAACAGCCTTCCACCAATGGGGCGCGGGTTCGAATCCCACTCAGTCCCCAAAATTGGAACATTTTCTGACTGGGTTTTCACTCGAACGACCTATGTGGGATGGTTGCCAGTTACCATTTTCAATTTTCAACTTTTCAACTTTCAAAGTGGGGTCTCACTGTAAATACAGGTAAAACGAAATGTATGGTCTTTCGCAAAAGGGGGGACATTAAACAAAATGAAAATTGGTTATATCAAAATGAGGCTATAGAGATTGTTGAACAATTTAATTACTTGGGAGTTGTTTTTAGCTCCAAATGTAAGTTTAATAACACACGCGATTTGTTTGTACAAAAAGGTCAAAAAGCAGCAAATGTCCTTCTTATTAATATTAAAAAATATGGAATTCCAATTGATGTTACAAATGATTTGTTTGATGCATTTGTTAGTCAAACTGTTCTTTATGGTGCAGAAGTTTGGGGTTTTAAAAAGTCTCTACCCATGGAACGGATACAAACTAAGTTTTTCAAACGACTAGTAAATGTGAAAATGTCTACTTCTAATTGTACAATTTACTGTGAAGTTGGTCGACAAACATTTTGGTGGAAAAGTATACTTCGTGTTGTAAAATATTGTTTAAAGGCATGTAAAACAGAAAATGTCATTGTTAGAAAAGTTTTTGATGAAATGTACTTGTCAAATTCAGACTGGATCAATAACGTAAAAGATATATTGAATCGTTTTGGCTTTGGTGAAGTATGGTTATTTCCAAGTAGCGTTGAGCTAACCAGGTTCATATATATTTTCAGGCAGCGTCTGTATGATTGTCAAAAGCAAGAACTGCTATTAGAACTGGAATCTCCCAAAATGTTCTTGTATAAAAATTTAAATACAAATTTTGGGGTGCAAGATTATTTAGTTAAAATAAGAAATTTTAACCATCGTAACTCCATGTTTAAGTTGAGAACTTCGAGTCACAATCTCCGTATAGAGACAGGTAGACATGGCAGTAACCAGCTACCAAGACATGAACGAAAATGTTTGTTATGTAACACAAATGATGTTGAGGATGAATACCATTTTATGTTAATCTGTCCAATTTATCAAGAAGTTAGAAAAGAACTAATTAAAGGGTATTATTGGAAAAAACCTAGTGTACACAATCTTGTAGCACTTCTTAACTCTACCTCTGTTAATATGATTCAGAAAACTGCAAAATTTGTTCATATATGTTTGGAAAACAGGAGTGTTTTGATAGGGAGAATGTAACCGTGTATATATCGAGGTTCTCTCTCAGCTCTCAGATGTCAGACATATATAATAAGTATATTCTGTTATAAACTTCATATGTTTGTGAGTGTCAGTATGTACATGTATTTATAATGTTGTTTCAATTATTGTAAAATTCATTGTACAGAAACCATTGTGACAAGGGGCAATTATTTGCTCAAGTCAATAAACTTTGAATTGAATTGAACTATACACAAAGAAAAAAGTTAGGCACCCCCCTGGAAAGTCTGCACCGACCGATAAAATCATTGGTGTAGGGAGATTGTTGGCAAACTGATGTTGCAGAAACAATTGTGATCATAAAGGGCAACATTCTGGCCATAAGAAATCCCCATTAATGGCAATAAGCTATACAATTTATTCAGGATATCGTTAGCCAAATCGAAAGTGTATTTTAACAAAATAAAAAGATGCTTGTAAGTATGAAACTTGAGGGTCCATCTGGCTTCACAGACAAATGACCATTAGGAAAAATCCAACGACGAAATGTTCATTAGGATTCAGACACGTAAACAAAAGGCAATTAAAACGACACGTATCCTACATTTCCAAAATTTACGCGTAGATAAAAAAATGAGGCATCTAACCTGCTTAATGTGTCCACTGATACCTTTTGCAAAGATTTTCCTAAAATTAACTTTATTGATAGTTTATAGATATTTGTTATCATTGGATTGAACACATGACTGAGGCTGCTCTTGTAGATGTTATATTTGTTGTTGTTATGTTTGTTGTTATATCACCATCCATTATTCTCCTGATGACGGCAAAATGCAGTGCTGATATACTGTCCTTTGTTTTTCGGAACTTTCGTTTTGAACTCACATCTATTAATCACTATACAATTTTCTTACTGAACATTTCAAATATCCAGCTGAATAGAATATTTCACAGATCGAATATATCACCTGAACTATATATTTTAATGGCAATTGGATGTAGACATTTACAGCTATGTCTCGGTTTATAACAATGTCGCATCGATCCTTCTATGACGAGACTTACACATAAAATCAAAAGTTGTAGTTGGCTGACTTCTCTGAAATTGTTTCCTCTTCTCCGTATGCCTCTCTTTTTGAAATAAGTTGTTGTAAGACCTAGATTTTAAAGGACCTTCAAGCTGGCGCTCAGTTCTGCATCTTGAAGATTTACATCGACAATGAAACTGTAACCTACCATCTGAATGGGTGTGTTCATAGCTGGATTCACTGAATGAATCGCACCGCTTTGCTAGCATTTTAAAGTAATTTTCTTTGCAATGTTCTGTTCTAGTCTCTTGTGCATGATAGATGTCGTTGTACGAAGACATAATTTGATGTTTTTCTGGATATATACATCTTATGCTGCTCGGTTCTCTGGCAGATTTAATTGGCTGGTCGTTGAACTTTGCTCTCAGTTTATAAAAAGCTGGTAATCCTTCCATGTCTAAACAACAGCGACATAAAGTGCGTTTAAATGCCTGCCGGTATTTCCTACTCATTAAGTTGTACAGAATAGGGTTGACAGTCGAGCTAAAAAAGTACAAAATTCCTGCAACAAAAATATGTATATGTTAATCATTTGGATTTATGTCAAGGACATTATGATATCGGTACATACAATGTTTTATTAAAAGGGTTTGTGATAAATGGCTTATTTTATTAATTGTTCTCGAAATGCCAAAAAACAACAACTCCCGAATACGAAACCAATTATGAGCAAAAGTTGTAGCGCGTATTTAGCTGCTTATAGGGGTTGTATGTCTTTTTACCTAATTTGTTTTTCGTGCTTAATTTAAAAAGAGTGTGGCATCGTCCATGCTGTTTTGCAGTTTTTAATGTTTACAGTTCAATTTTTATGAACACTAAAACACACGGGCACAGGGAAATTCGTCTTGTCTAAAATAACCATCAAGACAAGTTTCTAATTGTGTTAAAAAGAGGTATATCATTTAGACCTTTATACCCCATCATAAATTGTTGTATTAAAGTAAACCTATGAGTCAGCAGAATTTTCTGGAACACTTTGTATAACATTGGCAATGCCTACGTATCTTAAGCTATGGTAAGGATATCGTTATAGGGTCATGGGAAAAGACAGTGCTAATTTGCCCTAACCCCCGGCACCCACACCCACCCCTTTCCCAGAAAAACCTAGGTAGAAGGCAGACAGGGGAGTTTAGCCCTGACCAGTATGTCTTTCAAACTCTTGTTCTTTTATAAGCAATGACTGGCCTTTGGTTCAGAGGTCGAGCAAGTTTACTTTGAAGTAGTTTGTATTCTTCTACTATAATCTTGGTCATAGCGATGGTAGCTTTGTTATACTGAAAGACAAATGGTATTATATTTTTTTCACGACATCTTCCTGGGACCAAGTTCAAACCCAAAGGATAAATAGTTTGTAATGTTTGAATCCAAAAACTGTCCCTTTCCAAACGCTTGTGCTTGGTATCTGCAGCGGAAGTGAGAAAAGCGATTTTCTCCATAGGCATGGTTTCAAAATGGTCCTTGACCGAATGACCTAGAGTATTGAAATGTTGTGCCACGGGTACATCATGTTTAAGTCTAATACTAGATAAATGGTCGGTTGCTTTTTGTCGTAGAGAATTCTGAGTTTCTCCGACGTACTGTTTGCGACATTTTTTGCATGTGACAACATACACGATATTAGAGGAGTTTCAATTAAGATTCTCTGCCATTTGATATTTGTCGCGAGATTGTTCTCCGAAAAAGGTTACGCGATCGGGTACGTATATATCGAGTTTGCATCGTGTCTTAAGGCATTTCATTGATGTACCTGAGGGCAATGTTGGGCGGTAATGGTACACTCGTGAAGAGGAGGTAAGCATATCGGGGGCTGAAGGGGGAAACATGATTTTTCTTACTGTGTTAGATTTGATCCTTCGGAGTAATCTAATAGAATACCTTCTAGGGAGGAGAGCTTTAAAAAGAACAGAACAAGCCTGGTTAAAGAAATCTAAAGAAATACAGTTTCTATAGAATCTAAAAATCTGAGACTTAATGACTCCCTTAAAAGTGTGAGGAGGATGGTATGCGTGTCAGTAGGTTTGAAGAATACTTTGTGATCTAGATGCCCAGTAGTATGATATGTATGACCCTTGTAAATAGTTACATCCAAAAAATCCACAGAAGTGTGATCAATAGTAGGCTGTAACTTAATGCTTGAGTCGTGAGAATTAAGAGTATCAATGAAAATATGAAGGTCTTCCAACGTATGCTGCCAAATGATAAAAATGTCGTCCAGATACCGAAGGTAAATAAAAGGTTGTTAGTGACATTTGTGAAGAATATCACTCTCCCACTCAGCCATAAAAATAGAAGCAAAGTTAGGACTAAAACGTTTCCCCATAGCACACCTTTTAATTTGCTGAAAGATCTCCCCATTGAATTTAAAATCGTTACCTTTTAAGCTAAGTTCCAGCAATTCTAAAATGTCTTTATCCAGACGACGGTGGTCAGGATATCTTTGGAATGCTGATTTTATGGATTTAAGACCCAAATCTATGTCAATGTTTGTATACATAGACTCCACATCCAGAGTAACCAAAATCACATCTTGTGGGATGGATCTCTCAGACAATTTGGCCAATAAATCATCCGTATAAAGAATATAGAAGACTCAGATTCCAAATTGCGATACTGTTTTTCATTAAGTAAGCCCTTATCTTGAAGAGAAACAACAGTTTAATTGATGCACATAGGCCATGCTAGTTGTGTAATTGCCTTAGTTTAAATTTGGAGAGCTTTAATCTTATGTCAGTTGAGATACAGTACACATGCACACATGCTGCTGCTAAAAATATCATTTTATAGCCGGTTTTCACTAAGGAATCCGTTTTGTTGCCTTCATCGAGTATATTGATGATGTTGACAGAGCTATGCTTTCCTTTTCTGATAAATTTAACTCTATTTATTACGAATGTTTTCCTTTAACCACCTTAAGTGTAAGCAAAACAAGCATTAAAAAACCCTGGGTTACCCACAGCATTTTAACATCAATCCATGAAAAAAAACAGACTGTATCGACTACAATTGATAAATAAAGATCCAATCTCACGGAAACTATACAGAACCTACAGAAATAAACTTAATTCCATTCTACGCACAGCCAGGAAAACATACTTCGAAAACAAATTTAACAAATATAATGCGGATATAAAAAATACATGGAAAACTCTCAATGAACTTATGAACAAAAACAAATCTGCTAAATTGCCTTCCTCCTTCAATATTAATGGTACCGACACCACTGACAAAACAACTATAGCTAACAGCTTCAATGAATACTTAGGCACTGTTGCTTCCAAACTCGAATCAAAAATACCTCAGGTGCATACTCACTATTCAGACTATCTCGGAATTCCAGTTGACAGAAACTTTACTTTTCCGCATGTAACACCTGTTTATGTTCAATCCATAATATCGTCCCTAAAATCATCTGCGTCTCCTGGCTTAGATGGAATTCGCATATCTATCCTTAAATTAGTCTCTGAATACATTTGTCTGCCGTTGTCACATATAATCAATCTATCTTTTTCTCAAGGCGTTGTTCCCGGCTTACTAAAATCCGCCAAAGTTTCTCCTGTTTTCAAGTCTGGGAGATCAAATGTATTTGAAAATTATCGCCCCATATCAGTACTGCCCTGCATAAGTAAAATCCTGGAAAAAGTAGCTACTAACTCCATTTCTGAATTTCTTGAAACACATAATATCCTTGACAAAAACCAATACGGCTTCCGAAAAAATCACTCTACTTTCTATGCAGCTTCATCACTATACGAAAAACTTATAAATGCTAGGGAAAATAAGCTTTACACTGTTGTCTCCTTCCTAGACCTTTCAAAAGCCTTTGACACCGTAAACCACAGCATACTCCTTGAAAAACTCAGTCATTACGGTTTTAGGAATATCACAAATAACTGGTTCAATAGCTATCTATCCCACAGAACTCAGAAAACATCCTTCAACAATACTCTCTCCAACTCTTTGCCTGTCCAATGTGGCGTCCCACAAGGCTCTATTCTGGGTCCAATATTATTTCTTTTGTACATCAATGACTTATCTAAATCTACTGATCTCCTTAATTTCATACTCTTTGCAGATGACACCAGCACTACTCTGTCCGCCAACAATGCCAATGACGCAATTCAATCCACCGCTGAAGAATTAGAGAAAGCCAACACCTGGTTCTGCGCAAATCGCTTATCTTTAAATATTAATAAAACCAAATGTATGCTCATACGACCCCTTACTAAACGAAAAATTACCAACATTCCAGATCTGACCATATCAACTACTGTAATCGAAAGAGTTCAAACATTTAAGTTCCTTGGTTTCCTATTTAACGACACATTGAGCTGGACAACACATATTAACCACGTCTGTAAAAAGATCTCAAGAAATATAGGGATACTTAACAATATTAAAGATTCTCTTAACAAGAAAACGCTTTTTATCCTCTATTATTCTCTTATATACCCTTACCTGTTGTATGGCAATGTCTTGTGGGGCAACACTTACATATCTCATCTTCGTCCCCTTCAACTACTTCAGAAAAGAGCTATTCGCACCATAACTCTGTCTAAACGCCTTGACCATACACAGCCTTTATTTCACAAGCTACAGATTCTGCCCCTACAGGAACTTAATATTTTTCGCACACTTCTTACAGCCCATAAATTCTTCTATCATTCTGAACTTATTCCTTATAATTTTAAAGACTATTTACTACAACAAACTGAAATCCATGACTATGGAACCCGCACAAGACTACTCGATTTAAACAGACCAACATATAAAAGCAATCTATCTTATTATTCATTTAAAACCGCTGGACCTCGAGAATGGAATAAACTACCAACAAATATTCGAGCCATTAATTCAACTTCACTTTTCAAATCAAAATTAAAAGCACATCTGCTACAACATCTACTATCAACGTCATGTTATTCATATAGGAAATTTATACGCACATGCATATTGTATATATGTTGTTTATATGAGCGTTAATCTTTTTCACCCTTTTTTGTATCCGCCTTTTAATTTAATTTACCTCTACTTGGGATAGATCAAGCTCCGTTCGGTGCTTTACTCCCGCCAATGCCTTACAAAATTATCATGTAAACATGTACAAATTCGTTTATTGGTGAATAAAGATCAATCAAAAAAAAAAAAAAATTGAACAAACTTGGTAGAGGGACATCGAAACAAAACCCTTAACATCTCTACCATAAACAAGTCTTAACAAACCCTTTTAAGATATCAACACATAGACATTGTTATTTATTGTATTGCGTAAGTGACAAGGATTGTATTTCAATGTCCCCCAACTATAAGCTGCCGTTTATGACAATATTGTATACATGCTGGAAATAAATTTACTGTTAAATTATTGTTGAAAAGCATTTTTTCTCCGGCAATTTTTTTTTCTCCGAGCACTTCTAGATATATATCATTGTATACAAAATTATTGAATATAAAAAAAAAGTCCGTGTTGTTTTAAAAACAAATAATATGTTATATAAATATAAAAGTTTTAGAGAAATGCGTTTAAAGGAAGTAAGAAAATTTGCTTAAAGAGGCATGAGCTGCCAAAATTCAATCTTTTTTCATAATTTCTGATCGTGACGACAGTAAGAGGCTTGAAGGTCATCGGAAAACTAAATGATTGGCGTTGGAATGAGGAAACTCCATACAGTATGTGGCCTGTGCGAACCGAAAGCGTGTTCGAAAAGTAAACAAAATTTAAAAAACCGGGACGACCATTCATTCATTCAAGTCAAAAATAGTTCAAAACAATACTTTATCGTACATTTTCGAAACGAAAAGGACTAAAAGGTTTCTGAATTATACGTCTTGAGAAAAATATCCAATAATGTCAACATTCTGTTTTAACGTCAAAATATCAACATTTTGGCAGCTCATGCCACTTTAAAGGAAGCCTAGAGTGCGCATATTACAATTGATATGTCAAGTTTCTCTAGCATTGCAAGCATTACCACATACCGCAGGAGTGGAATGACCCATCCTCGGATATCCAGGGTTAAATTCTCAACAAGCTCACATCCTCGGATACCTAGGGTTAAATTCTAAACAAGCTCATCTTTTACCCCTGGAACAACTGAGGTTGAAAGCTTCGTTTTCTGGGAACGCCCATTTACTGTCGGACCAATCAAAAGTTGTCTCATAAACGTTGTAACACTTCAGTTTGGAGACACGTTTATCGAATTGAAGTGTAAATCGAAACGTCGTCCATCTTTGTTTTGGCCACTGCATAGATGCTTACGTAACGCGGATTCTGATTGGTGAAATTTCCGCCACAGTTTTGTGGCGGAACCAATCAAAGTCAACATGCATATTAAATTAGAAATGACGGGTCTGCTTCCACTTGTCCCACGAGTAAAGTGAGCGTGGGTTCCGACGATGGGAATGACCTAGTTATATCGTCACTCGGTATATGGTAATGCTAGCAATGCTATAGGTTATAGGTTTAATGTCCCATTTGCGATATTATTACCGTTTTGTTTTGTGGCAAATTATCTAAATCTTAGATCAACACATGAGACATCCAATAAAGTTGACGTAGTGCATGCCGGTTTCACGCTACGCACAATTGTGACCTAAAGTTTCCCTAACGATTTGAATTTTCACTGGCCGATTAAGCATCAAATACGCAACTATTTGTGGGTATTATCGGCATTCTTTGCTCTGCTGTTTTTTAAGGTTGCTTGAGCGCAGATAACGAGAGGCGTCTGACACGGGCCCGCAAGTAGACTCTTCATTAAGCAAAAGCCCTATTTTAACTTTAAAAAGTCCAAATAAGACCTATCGGAAATGGTCAGAATATCATACTACTAACATTATGAAATTTATAGACAAACAAAAGATACTAGATATGGAAAAAACTTTGAATGAAGACATGGACAAAAATAACAATAATTGTGCTTCAATTAACAATTGCTGTGACGAAATCGAAAACATTTTCAAAATGTGCTATGATGAAAGTAATTTAATGAATAAAAATGGAAAGAAGAAATCTACAAGAGCAAAAAATAACACTTTCTTTCCAAAAAAGTGTAAGTCAGCCAGACGTGCTTATCATCTTGCGCGGAAAATATATAATACACCTTACTTAAGAAGTGAACATACAAGAAAAGAAATGTTACTTACAGGTAAAATATATAAGAGAAAACTAAAACAACACTCAATCATGTGTAGAGAAAAATTCCAAAATAAGCTAAGGAAAATGAGAAAAGAACAACCTAAAAAATTCTGGAATATAATTAATAAAGATAATATACTTGATGACGTCGAAGGTATCAATATTGATAGCTTCTACAAATATTTTAAAGATATGAATGAAGCCGAAGGCTCTGGTGATTCAGGTACAGAGATTTACCAAGGGGAGATAACTGAAATAGAAAACTCTGATCTTCTAAACAAAGATATATCACGGGATGAAATTAAAATTGCGATAAAATCGTTAAAACACAATAAAGCCACTGGGTACGATGAAATACCTAATGAGTTTATTAAAACAACTGAGCCATTATTTTTAAACGTCTACCATAAACTGTTCAACTGTGTTTTTATAGTGGTAATATTCCTGAGAAATGGTTGGTCGGTATGATCAAGCCTTTATACAAGGGAAAGGGAGATAAACATGATCCAGCCAATTACCGACCAATCACATTACTCAGCCATCTCAGCAAACTATTTACCTCTATTATTAACACACGACTGACAGAGCTTGAAGATCCAATTCAATTTTGTTAGAAAATCAAGCAGGCTTTAGGAAAGGGTATTCCACGACAGATACTATATTCACATTATACGCACTGTCTGAAATACTGAAAGCCCGTAAAAAGAAACTGTTTTGTACTTTTATTGACTTCAGCCGCGCCTTTGACTCCGTTTGGAGGAAAGGCCTATGGCAAAAACTTCTATCTTATAACATAAATGGGAAACTCTTCACGGTCATTTACAATATGTATGCCGGTATAAAATCTTGTGTTTTACATAATCATATGACGTCAGATTTTTTCGCATGTAACGTTGGTGTAAGGCAAGGGGAAAACCTGTCACCAATTATGTTTTCGCTCTTTTTAAATGACTTAGAATCATTTCTGATAGAACAAGGGTGTCAGAGTACTACCATACCGCGAGTGGATGATGACATTTTATGTTATGTTAAATTACTTGTGCTTCTATATGCCGACGATACGGTTATTTTTGCGAATAATCCAACATGTATGCAACAGAATTTAAACACTTTTGTAAAATATTGTGATAAATGGAAATTGTCCATTAATTTAGAAAAAACGAAAGTAATTGTATTTGGCTGTAGACAAACAAACAAATTTAATTTCTTCCTTGGTACCTCAGCTATCAAAATAGTCAATCAGTTCAAATACCTTGGCTACAGTTTCTCCCAAAATAGAAGTCTCATACATGCAATGAAAGCTGCGGTTGACAGTGCACAGAGAGCACTGTATCTTATTTACTGCAAAATTCGAAAACACAATTTACCTATAGATATACAATTATTATTATTCGACAAACTTGTTGTCCCGGTACTATTATATGGCTGTGAAATATGGGGAGTGGGAAACACTACAATTATAGAAAAATTTCATCTCAAATTCCTTCGTAAAATATTATCTGTGCGAAATAGCACCCCACTGTTTATGATATATGGCGAGTTGGGCAGACAGCCCCTTGACATACTCGTTAAAAAAAGAATTATAGGATTTTGGGGGAGGGTTCTTAACGGAAACGTAAAGCCCAAATTATCCTACGTTATGTACAGAGTTTCATTGTCTGACTTTGAAAAGGGTGTTTATGAACATAAATGGATTAAACACGTCAAAATGATACTGGATAATACTGGTATGAGCTACATCTGGCAGGAACAGAACCCGCATGATCACCACCTGACTAATTCCAAACTGGAAAAAATCCTTCTGGATCAGTTCTCACAACATTGGAGTAGTCTGTCGTTAAATTCATCAAAGGGTAATTTTTATTCCAAGTTTAAATTATCGCTCACAATGGAGAACTATCTTATTTTTTTAGACCCTAAGCTCCGAATTTCATTTACGAAGTTTAGAACTACTAACCATACAATGCCGATAGAGACAGGCAGGTGGCAAAACAAAGTCAGAGGTGACCGATTATGCGAGTTGTGTTCCATTCAGTGTGTTGGCGACGAGTATGAGTTGAGGTATTTGGATCTATCACTACTGAAATAAGGGCACACAAGTACGTAGTGATAGATCCAAATACCTCAACTCATACTATTGTCGTCATCCATCATTAAATAAGTTTATCGATCTTTGTAAAACCAGCTACAAACCGAAGTTACTTAAAATGTCTAAATTTATACATATTATATTTCAAACCTTAAGATCATGATTGAATTTGAAATATTTTCCCGTACTTGTGCTAGTGCACACCATTGCATTTATATTGATGTATACAACTAGGTGGCGTATATTTATATTTATGCTTATTAATTTATGAGTCCTATGTCAAGAATTTCTATTATTTGGTGATTTATTTCCATGGCCAATTAGTTAGCCAAAATTGTTTTTCCCCATCATAGAACTTTTATACGAGAACCTTGTTGTGTTGAATGTATATACACGAATGTCCGTGAATATACTTTAGTACGAGGGTACAATATGAGTATGAATGGTTGTGTATGATTTCGCACCACAAGTCATTTTGCACCACAAGTCCTTGGCATAGAAAATGTCACTCTGGCTGAGTTAACCACACGTGTACAAATAGATTAAGCTATTATGTAGACATACATAAGTAATTGTCTAAACTGTCAGAATTTGAAACCATGTACTTGTACTTTTAGTTTATAATTTCTGTGTAACTATGTTCTTATATATACTGTTGCCACCATGATTACCCATATATGTGAAACATGTACTTCCCCATTTACCACCGTGTGTGGTCTGGGTGTAAACCAAATAAAGTAAAGTAAAGTAAAGTAAGTAGTAGTATCCTTCTTGTCTTGTCGAGCCTGAGTCAGCGTGAAACTATTCCCCAAGTCAAAAATTGATTCTCCTGTTATTGTCCTGGTCTGGGGACAAAATAAGAAAAATATTTCAATAATAAGTAGGAGGCCAGTTCACACCGAAAAGAGCTCTTTGCAGGAAGAACGAGTCCCATTAATTCCAAACCATCATTTAAGCCTAACATTCGCTTTATTACAATAACTAGATAAAATTTTCTAAATAAAGCAAGTACTAGCTTTTAAGAGTGTGGTTTAGAATGGGTTTACTTCTACGTATACACAAGGCCTCTATAAACAAAATGTCAGACCAGTGATAGGACTTGTCAAAAATGACAGTGTTACTTAGCATAAACTCACTTAATTTAGGAGGTTCATTTTGATTTAAATTATCCGGCAAACAAAGTATTCCCTTGATATGTTCGAACAAATTACAATCGAAATATGATTTTTAATTTCACTATATTTTTTCCCACTGGCATGTTCTTTAATATTTGTAATGAGACTTGCCTACATGTTTGGCTGAACAACCTAGACGTAAAAATTTATGTATGACAGATCTTTTATATTCTTTAGAGTATATAGATATTTAGATGTGTTTTTCTTCATTTTTAACGTCAATGTCTTAGCTTTGTATATTCTGTTAGTAATGACATCCATAGTTTTGGTGAGAGGAACATTTGTAATCAAGAGCTTTCGTTTTTCGGGTCAATACTACTTGTGTATTACGTTACACTAATCAGTGGAGTTAATGGATTTTGGAACACTCTTCGAAACACTGAAGCTAGCATTCATAGATTGGCATCAATCTTCCAAAAGTGCTACAGAAAACTTCGTAAAGCGGAAATTGATATAACATTTTGAAATTCTTTAAAATACGCCAATGTGGGCCCTAAATTTCGCATGCGAACGTTACAAACTTCGTACAGCTCACTACATACGGTCATTGTAAAAAGCAATTAACCAACGCCATGAAGACTTCATGTGCACATGTGTACTTATTCTAGAACTAGACATATTGCTGTCAGGTACGTGGTTGAAGATTGCTGCAATCATAAAACATGCAATATCCACAGTAGACAGATTGATGAACATCACTAAAAAGCGCTAAAGATAAGAAATTACAGCAACTTGACTGAATATTCTCGAATTAATGGAATAACTGAAAACTATGGTGGCAGATTTGTGCCGTTTTACGTTCTCGCTGCCAAGAATTAGGAGGCGAAAACAGGAGAATACTAAATTAAAGTAAAATCTCGCCGCGAGAATGCGAAAACACGATAACAAATATAATCTCGCCTGGAGGATGCGAAAACTCGATAACAAATATAATCTCGCCTGGAGGATGCGAAAACTCGACTCCCCGCCACCTCTCTGACCATTCTATCCCACCGGTTTTTGAAGATTGGGTTTTATTATTATTATATATAAATCTGTGCATGTCACTGTCAATTTAGGAATACCAATGTCGCCATGCTAGCAGCCTAAATATAGAAGGTGTACGGTGGCCCATAGGGGACATAATTAACGTATATATATTTACTGTATTTCTTCTATGATTTAAGGAATTATTTTTGAAAATAACAATTTCCACTCATGCGGAAATTAATTTCCACCCGTGCGGGAAATAATTTGCACCCATGCGGAAATAATTTCTGCATCCATGCGGAAATTAGTTTGCACCCACGCGGAAATTATTTTGCACCCATGCGGAAATTAATTTGCACCAATGCGGAAATTAGTTTGCACCCATGCGGAAAATAATTTGCACCCATACGGAAATTAATTTGCACCCATGCGGAAATTAATTTGCACCATGCAGAAATTAATTTGCACCCATGCGGAAATTGTTTTCCACCCATGCGGAAATTAATTTGCACCCATGCTAAAAATTAATTTGCACCCATGCGGAAATTAAACCGACCTATGGTTCGCCCTTTAGTTCCCACTCATGTCATGAAATATTCGTGTCCGCTCCCCTCCCCCCAATTACCTTGGCGTAAAACCTCCCGGAAAGACTGAAACAAAGCGTTTTTTTACTATTAACCTGTTTTCGTTTTGTTGGATTTTCATGAATTCCAAATGTGTTAGGTTTAGCAGACTGTACACATGTCATTGGGTCAACATTCAGTAGGCTATCGTACGCCGTCTAAGAGCATAGCCTACTTTGGCCTGGTGAAACGATTTAGCCACTTTTTCAGCTAGTCGACTTACGATAGACCAAAAACTACAGCTAGCCGACTATCCGTGCTTAGTCGACTAAGAGAGTTTTATGAAATACCCCCCAGGTCCATGCTATAGGTGCGATATTGCTATTGCCGATTTTCAGACGAAAAGAGAATGCTTTGGATATGGCCATACCCTAGCCAGTTTAGTTATCTATTTAATTGCGCCCAAAATGTGATCATCTGAATATAGGATCACTAAAATAAATTTGATGAATTCAAAACTGTTTTTTCTAACTCAAGGAACAAAATATCCATAAGTTAGACTTATTGAATGGCTTCCCGAGGTTATTGAAGATATTCTGACAGGTGTGGCCGAGTGCGAAGCACGAGGACGCTTCTCAGAATTTCTTCCATGCTCGAGGGAGCCATTCAATAAATATTTCTGGCTTCCCGAGGTTATTGAAGATATTCTGAGAGGTGTGGCCGAGTGCGAAGCACCAGGACGCCTCTCAGAATGTCTTCCATGCTCGAGGGAGCCATTCAATAATGTGCTTGTATCATGGAACGAATGATTGACGTTGTCAATCAACTAGCGAGTGTTTAAACGCTGGCCAATCAGAAAAGTTTACAACATTGGCCATTTGGTGCAAGATGTTAGTTCAGAATAGAAAATCAAGATGTCCTCGAAAGACGCATATATCGAAATGTTTGACCAAACAAAGGATGGTTATGACATACAATTATCTCAGATTTGTGCCGAGATAGAGGATAGGCATGCTATTTTCGAAGGATTTGAATGTATGAGCCTAACACAGACAATCCAAAAGTATGATTTAAGTGATGGAGATACGGGGAATGAGATGTATGGGGATTTTACTCTACAACCAGACGAGAAAGAGCAGTTGTGTGAAAATTTGGGAAAAGATTTTCCGAAAGAATCTATTTCTTTACAAGTAGAAGAGGCAGAAAAACGTTTCGCAAACCCGTTGTCTGAAATTCAAGCGCTTATTTCAAATCAAGAAAATGTGAACACTAAAAACAAGAGATCAGTAAAACTGATTTTTTTTCAGGCGAGCGGAGTCAGTGTTCCCTTTAATTTAATAGTCTGTTTATATTCTTGTTACAGGAGAGCGCTGTATTAAAGATCTGATGCGAGAGTACTTGGATGCACTGGACCGTTTTATCATAAAGCCCTCTCAGGTCAACCTATTCGATACGGGCGTCAGCCTGTTGGTGTGAACACATTGGGGAAAATGACCAAAGCTATTTGCAACAAGGGTGGGCTTCAGGGGAATTACTCAAATCATCGTGGCAAAAGAACATGCGCAACCCAGTTGTACTTGGCCGGAATCAATGAGCAAGAAATAATGAGCAGGACTGGTTATCGCTCAGAAAAGGGGGCCAGGAAGTACAAAAGGTTGGGCCCCGATATACAAAAACAGGTATGTGCCGTACTGGATCCTCCCGCCTGCAAAGCTATGAAATCCGATAAGGAAACCAAAGAGTGTGTTGCAGATATAAGCAAAATGGAGTTCATGCAAACAGAGCCGGAGTGCGCTATTGCTAATACTAGTAATACTAATGGGCCTAGTACCAGTGCCAACAGTAGTACTACCAGGCTAAATTGGCGCTTTTTCTTGGCTTTCAGCCAAAATCATATAGCAAATAAAATGTTTGTTTCTACATTCGTTCAGTGATCTTTTCTGTTCGTATTTCTCTTTCTTTCATTGGTTTCAATACGGGTATTTTAAATTCCCGCTGCCTTAATACCAAAAACTGTTTACATTACAAAAAGCCTTTCAGAGTCAGACGTAAGACGACAAAGTTAGCATTTTCTCTATGCTGGTTTCTATGATAATCAAAGAAGAAATTTAAAAAATCTTTTTTGAACAGTGTTTGACATTTTTTTTTTTTCAGTTTCGTTTTTTTCAGTTTCTTTTGTCAATGCACATTTAGTTAACAGAGCAGTGCGAATTGTTTGGATAAAAATGCCGTGGTGAAATCACTTTTGCCGTGAAAAATAAACTTTTCCGCGGCAACTTTTTTATTTTGGCGTGGGAGAAATTTGATATCCGAGGGTCGTGATACCCAGTTAAGAGAGCCATACAATAACTTCCAGATCGGGAAGTTATTCAACGCTTTTAAGCCACGCCCACTCTCTGTCCATTGGGTAAAGGATTTGTCGAGGACTGCTCATCAAAAGAAAAACGCCGCAACCATGATACAATAGACATTACTGAATCCTGGCTATCTGGAAAGATCAACGACAGTAATCTTGCTATTGAAGGCTATCACTTCGAAAGACGTGACAGATGTGAAACGCTGGCTATCAAAGATGTAGGCGGTGTCGTTATTGTCTATATACGCAATGACATCTCGTTTACTAGTCGTTGCGACCTCGAGCGCCCTAATGTTGAAATGATAGCACTTTAAATAACCCCTCTAAATGCCAAATCCCTAAATACTATGTTTGTGTACTCCTGATATCAGATTGAGAGACTGGCTGGAGACATTGACTGTGCCCCTTAATTCTATTACTTTTTAAAAAAGGAATGTCTTATACTTGGTGACTTCAACATAAACCTGCTATAGGACCGATTATAAATCAAAAGCATGGGGAAGATGACCATGGCCTCACTCAGCGTATTTATTTTCCAACAAGATCTTCTAAGGATGGTGATACGCTGATTGATCACGTGTTCGTCTCTCATCCTCAAAATATAACGCAATGTGTCGTTCCCAACTACAAAATGACCATTTTCCAATAGGTGCCACTTGGAAAGTAACAAGGGAACGGAAAATGTGCAACACATCTATTAAATATAGATCAATGAATAAATTTAACAAAGACAAATTTATATCGGACTTAAAACAGCTGCCATGGCGTGTCATTGAATGTTTCGATGACCCGTCTAAGTGGTTCGATTGAAAAATTGTGAATTCACAATCAATTCGTGTCTGACCACGACGAAATGTTCAACTCTACAAATGACTATTTTACATCTATTTTTAATAGTCTTATCCATTTAAATCCAAGTGAGACTGAAAACTCTAATACGACAGATAAATTAAATCAATTAGTCGAAAATCGTAAAAGAAACACCACATCTACTTTTACTCTTCCTCTTATTTCCCAAGAGTTTGTAGAATCTGAACTCAATTGTATGAACGTTAAACAAACAGCTGGTACAGACTAGGTACCAGCAACATTTCTTTAAATTGCGTCCAGTATTATATGGCCATCTTTAACATCTATTTTTAACAATTGTATTATAAAATGTCATTATCCTTCCATTTGGAAGATTGCAAAGGTCACACCCGTGCACAAGAAAGAAACCAAGACTGACCCAGCTGACCACAAACCCATTAGTGTCCTTCCGGTGATCTCTAGGATACTAGAGCGTCATATTGTCACAAATTGGTGTCGACTCACCGGCCTTGGTGTAAAAAGCAACCATCTTCATAGCTAATTGGTTCTGTGGTCCGTCAATATTATTGACCTCTTAAATGGCTTTCTTTTTGCCCTATTGGAATGCAAATGCCCGCCTTAACCAGGGCGCATCTTATTTGAATAAACTAGTGCAAGTTACTGTATATAAAGCCGGGTTTGGTAACCCTCAGCCTGTCACATTCAATCTGTCTGGGTTGACTGCAGCGTGCTTGTCAGAACGATCTTGACTCGCCTTGATTTGTACATATCGGGCGGATTACATGAAAATTGCTGACTATCGCCGTTTCTATCCCAGGTATGTTTATATTCAACCGACAATTGCCTCTTTCGATCATGTAGTACAACAAGCTGTAAACCTGTTTGTAAATATTGCAAAATGCAAATTTAACTGAGTAATGTGTCGCTTTTATATCCTCGTATTTCCCAGTTCTGTTTCCAGTTTCGTTCCCAGTACTTTCCTCGGAAATCCAACCGTGTGCTTTTCGATGAACTGTGTGCCCAGGTCCTAGCCAGCTGACTCCCGACGTGGAACTTACAGCCTTGCAACAAGTTGGATACAGAGACCAGTCATCGCAACTAAAGCTCACATTTGTGTTAACCGGCTACCTTGGAATTGTCCCTGGATGAACTCTAAACTCGACTTACTTTTGTAATCCTATATACTTAGACGTAACGCCACTTATGATTATTTTTCTATTGTTTTAATTTCATTTACCGATTTCAGGGCCCCAACTTTCAGTTGCAACTCCTTTCTTTGTCTCGAGTTTACTATCGACAGGACCGTGCCCAATTATATTTCCCAACCGTGACGCATATTCACAACTCATTCACAGAATATCTAAATCAAACTGATTTATTCTCTAAGCAGCAATCTGGTTCTCGTGCAAATCATTCGTGTGAAACTGCCCTTACATACCTAACACCAAAACGATCCAAGGGAAACATTATAGGGGTTGTATTCTTAGATTTAACTAAGCCAACCATGATTTGTTACTTAAAAGTTACAAGTATACGGTTGTACTAATCAATCTTTACTTTTCTTCAAGTCGAATCTTAACATGCGACACCAATGGGTGAATATTAAAGGGAAACTATCCAACCCAAAGCCTCTTTCATTTGGACTTCCCCAAGGCTCTATCTTAGGGCCTTTATTGTTTATCCTCTATGTAAATGACCTACCTTTACACCTAACAGATTCTCAGTCGACAATATTTGCTGATAACACAACAATGTCTGCTGCCGACAGTCACATAAGCAACATTCAAGAAAAGGATTTGGGAGGGTTTGGTCGCGTAAATGTCCCTCACGGATGCCAATGTGGTAAAGAAATTGTAAATTTGTGAAAAGGACTTTCACCAGAAAGATATTTTGAATATAATGGACTTTTAGATTTATAATTTCCATATTGCCTGCTTCTGTTACCACGTACGTGTTTTGCCATTCTAACTAAATGTTAATATACCTAATTGGGCTAACTAGATAAAAAGGGAAAGTGGAGTGGGGAAAATAAGGCATCGATAACATATGCCTTCGGACAAAAGGAATTTGATAAAATTAAAGATAAGAGACTTCTAGGACTTATTGACTGAAAGAACAAAAATAGAAGTTCTAAAAAAGGCAGCAATAAAAAAGGCAATGTGTCGGGAGACAGAAGGAGGAAAGTATTGTCAAAAAAGGTTAGATGTATTAGTAAAGGAAGATTAAATAGTCAGAGAAGGAAATACCTAATATGGCAGTAAAGTATGCTAAAATTTATGTACAGTTAAAGTAGGAAAAAGTAATGATAAAATCCTACAAATAGAACTGATTTGGAAGAACAATATACAGTGGCTGTACACGGCACAAGGGGTTAAATCATTAAAAAGCGCAAAAGCAAAAGTTTACAATATAATATAAAAAAATTATATATACAACGTTTTACGATAAGCAATCAATACTAAGCAGAAAACTGGATCACACACCATTTGCTAGAAGCTTTTCGGATAGACTGCAACTGCGGTACCGTCTGCCTGTCCGTCCATGTCCGGAGACAAGTTATGTTCATCACCCCAGGAGATACAGACCGTCTCCGCAAAAACAAGCTTACCAATAGACAATGTGAAGTGCGGGAATATCCCAGAACATATGCTCCCTCTATAATTTTTTATTCGGCCAGCAAAAACGTAGTTTCGGGGACTACATGTATGTTTCTGCCAAACTCAATTTGCAGCTTCTGAATAAGAGTCGGACGGTCACTTGGGATTTCTTCATTATTCTATTTTTTTGAATGAAGAGATACTTTTCAAATAGGAAGGTTATGAGGAATCCACTAAATCATAAGATTAACATTGTATTCAATATTAAAATAGTTCCATACATTTTATTGAAGGAAGTTTAATTTTGTTCCTACTTATATCTAGTGTGTTATGTAACAATAGAATTGTAACATCCGCTCAGTAAATCAGAAATGTTTTCAGAATATATAACTTGCAGGCAGGGTTGAACAGTACAATGGCATTTGTTATCTCTCCAAAGTGTTATCCTGTGAACCTGCAAGAATTTATCCTCCCATTGACCTACACTAACCGATAAACGTAACTTCCGATTGGATGCTTTTAGTTCTGAAATAACACCTGGGGGAAGTAAGCCGATTTCAATGTAACAGATAACAATATATACATACATATAATTTTCATACCAAATTAGTGAGTTTACTTAGATAGTGTCTTTTAGAAAGTGAGTACCAGTATTCTCGTTATTTTGGGACTACACTTTCTTGAAAAATAAACCCGGCCTCCTGCTCCTTGGCTGAATGTATAAGGCAGTCGGCATTTAGTGCTTGCGATAGGTGCCATACTCTGGGACCCGGGTTCGATTCCCGTTTCGGGCGTAGAAGAATTTCTGAATTTCTGCCATATTTTCAATAAAGTGTAATCCCAAAATAACGAGAATACCAAATTAGTGATTTGGTGATTATTGTATATCTAGTTTTGCTGTTCTCTGTCACGTAAACCTGAGCTTTACACAAATCTATACTCTATGGTTGACAATGGTTTGATCTGTTGTTTTCGTAAATAAGCTAAAAATCATTGGAACATGAACGTTAAAGGCCCACTTGCCGCCGTAGCCTATTTAAATTGGCTAAGAAAACCAATTTACATGAGATTACTACGACTAATACCACTAAACTTAAACATAGGACACATAAAACATGTCTAGTTAGCTTTTAGAATGTAGAAATGGGGTGAAAAACAAACGCAGAATCGAAGCCTGATTACAATAACAACGATTAGTGTCGGTCAACTTTCGTGTTGGATGACCCTCATTTCAGGCCTTTTTATCTGTGGCTTACACTCAAACAATTATCAGCAGGCTTTGCTAGTCGCTGTTAACCGATCGTCAGTCTGTATTTCTCAGATAAATAGGCCTACGTAAAATTACACTGTGCCGTTAGTTCACTCACTCGACTGAAACATAAAATCGCCCCTGCGAGTAGTTCGGTTTGTTTACGTTCCGGGCACCTAAACTGAATTTTGGTAAAAATAGAAAGTTCCTAACTTATATTGTCTGGGAAAAATACAGAAAACGGTCTTTCTTTTTTAATGTAAACAATATTCTTGATTTTTGCGGCAAGTGTGCCTTTAAGGTATTCTTGGGTCGATACCATCACGTAAGCAGGCGTCTCTCCATCAGTTGCTACGTAATCAAAATTGATGTTTTTCGGATTTAAGACAAATCAAACAAATATGAAATCAATCTACTAAAGACCTCAACAGCTCAGATCATGGTAACTTCACCCAACCAAAATCTATTTATTATCTGTGACTATTATGCTTCCATACAAATCGAAGTATGTGTGTTTTAACCCAAAAGTCGTCTGTGATTTTTCAATGCATACTCTCCCAAAAAGAAACGCAACATCCAATTTTTTTCTTAAACATGAATATTTCCAAAAATATGCTTGATTGACACATGACAACAGGATCATGTTATAATGTAAATGTCCGATAATTGAATTTAAGCCCCTGATAGTGGCTGTTGATCACACGTGACTTTAGGGCCAGCCTTTGTGTAACGCTACACGAAGAAGGCGTAGGGAAAAACGTAGGACAGTTGCACGAACGAATCACGTCTTATCTTTATGCGGGTTTAATGGGTATAAAAGACACACAACCGTTCAATTGAATTCAGTCGTTAAATTGTTTCACAAAGCTGCTACAATATGCCAAGACTAGACGCAGCTACTTGGAACGTCGTCATTGGTCGTCTCCTGGCCGGCGAATCACAGAATGTAGACTCACAGACTTTATAATGTTCACCGGAGCACGATTTCCAGACTGTTGCAACGGCACCAGCAATCCAGTTCAACAGCTGATCGCCACCGTTCTGGCCGACCTAGGTTCACATCAGCAACCCAAGATCTCTTCATCCGGTTACTTCACCTGCGAAACCGGGCCAAAACAGCAACAGAAATAGCATCAAATATCCCAGGTCTCCGTCGAATATCGGCACAGACAGTCAGAAACCGTCTCCGTCAAAACGGCTTACGCGCTAGACGTAGTACTGAGACGCCAGCATCGACTTACAAGGGTCCGATAGTGCAATAGGTTAAGGGACTGGAATCTGCGAAACTGGAGGCGAGTCTGGTTAAGCGATGAATCAAGTTTCCAGCTGCATAGAAGAGATGGTGGTACACGAGTTTACAGAAGCCGGAATGAGAGGTTCGCAAGGAACTTGAGGTCAACAATTTCGGCGGAGGAAGTGTGATGGTGTGGGATGCCATATCCTGTGCCCGAAAAACTCAACTGGTGCACATTCCCGGCAACCTTAACGCCGTTTGATACACAGATGAGGTTTTGACACCACATATGCTGCCCATAATGGACCTCCGTAGAGAAATTTTTCAGCACGATAACGCTCGGCCGCACACAGCTCGTGCTACTGTTGAATTTCTAGCCAACCAGAACGTAACAGTGCTCCCCTGGTCGTCCAAATCACCAGATTTGAACGTCAATAGTTTTAAAGTCTGAACAACCAGTCTGCCAAATTTCAGTGTAATGTGATGCTTATTTCTGTAATAAAAATGTTGTTGAAAATTCACATTTTGAAGAACAAAAATTGGATGTTGCGTTTCTTTTTTCGGAGAGTATATTTCATCTGGTAAATTGTTGGGTCCGCAGTATCTGTTTTACTTGAACAGAGGATTCGTCATTTCTGACAGGTCATATATGTTCAAACCTTTGACGCGTGAGATAGATGTACCAACTCATCTAAATGACACGCCCACTTCCCCAAATAACCTTAGCATCTAAAAATGTTATATCTTGGACAAATTCAGGCTCTAATACCGCGCAAATGCATATATAGACTAAGATAACCGTACGTAAATACACTGAACATCTTTGTGGTCAACACTTTATATACAAAGTTTGCCAGTGGTGTGTTAAAATATTCATCTTGTCATATTTTAAATATATATATGTAAATGCTAAATGTATGCTAAATGTATAGTAATTTGAGGAGGCGGTCGACAGCAGTAAATTTTTCTCATTTAATTTCTTATAAATTCTGAGCATGCTATGATTAGTAGATTTTTCGTTTTGGTATGTTCACCAATGAAGCTGCCACTCGTTGTTAAACTTAATCAAGCCTAATAAAATGTCGCGAAAACGACAAAAATGTGTTCTACGGGATCAAGGTGGTGTCTGCCTTGCAGAACCTGCCTGGCGAGATCCACTTCCTGGGAAGTGACATCGCAATGGGAATACACTATAGTATTCTCGCTATTTTGGGATTACACTTAAATACTTGGAAATATGGTAGAAATTCCTCTACCGATCTTTGGGCGACGCCTGAAACGGGAATCGAACCCAGTTCCCTGAGTATGGCACCTATCGCCAGCACTAAATTCCGGCTGTCTTCCGGTTGGCTGAATGGAATAAGCAACTGGGGTCGCGCCTAGCGCTTCACTCCGTGTTTGATTTTATGTTAGGGAAGGCTCGATAGATGATTGAAGAAAGACGTGTTTTTTGACAGCTTTAAATCTTCTGACATCTGTGTCTATGGTTAGTCTTTTCAGTCATGTTTTGTGTTATACAAAGGAACGGTGTGTATAGTTTTGTTATAACAGCTCATTTTGGGCGAAAGCCCTCGCTGATGGCATGTCGAAGCCTGTGAAGTTCAGTGACTTTATACCGCCTAGCCGGTCTATGTCAGTAGCCATTACGACCCGCTCCAGGGAAGCATTTAGTACGGTGGTCCAGAGGGACTTTATTCCTTTTTTGGCTACGGTGGTCAATATCAAGCACCAGATTCTGGCATTTCAAAAGAATTATTTAAAGAGGGCATTCTATGTAAGAGTTAAGTCACAGGCTGCTGTGGATGCACTGGTAAACGAAGGGAGTTTCTATCTTGATTCGGTCGAATGGAACATATCCCATGCGTCGTCTGTAGTTATGAACTTAACTGTACATTCAGCACCCGATGAATTCGGAGACGATCTGATTGCTAAGGGTTTGCAGCCATACGGGGAAATATTGAGCATTAAAAAACCTTTTTGTTCTGACCCACTACTTAACCACGTGCGTTCTACGATCCGGATCTATAGATTCAAATGTCACAAGATACGATATGTGCCAAATTTCATTACCTTTGGGGAGGAAACCCTTATGTTCACATATCCGGCTCAGGTCCAAGAATGTCGTCGCTGTGCCCAACAATTTCACAAAATTGCAGAATGCAAGGCCCAATGGTGTGGAAATTGCAATGGGTTCTCCCCCCATGAAGAACCGCACGATGAATCCAAGTGTTTTGAACCCTGTCGCACTTGTGGATCGAATGAACACACACGATCTCAGTGCTGTGCCCGCATGCATTCATATGCCGCGAAAGTCAGCAGGAACCTGTCGGAACCACGGTTTGCGATCGAAGGTGAAAATGAGGATAACGAAGTTGAGAGTGACGTGATAGTTAATGATAGTGATGAAAACATATTGTTCACTGTTGCCATGGAAACATCTGCTATGGAAAACAAACAGTACGACGAGGAAATATGCACAGCCGATCCTGTGCCCCTGGAACCTGAAATCACCATTGAGCAGCCCAACGATGTCGAAACAAGCCATATGTCTTCACCAGATTCTGTCCACTCCTTTCCTTCTGATATACTTAACAACGCCTGTGCCGATGGACCCGGGAACCCGGTTCCAACGTTAGAAAATAAACCCTGTGCTATGCCCGATGATGAATCTCCTGCAATGCCTCCCGCTACTCTTGAAGATTGCACGACGTTAATGCTTGAGTATAGGAAGAAAAAGTCAACTAGTAAACGTGGAAGAAAGCGCCTGTCTAAAAAGGACACTCAGTGAACTGTTTAACCTAATAAGATTTCGCAATGGGTATGTTACGACTATTTTTTCTTTCTTTGATAATGTCAGCCTTAACTTTAGTTAGATTTCGTACATTAAATGTTAATGGGTTGAGAGATCATGTAAAACAAACCCAAGTTAGACAATTTATTTTTGAAAATGATTTTGACATTTTATTTCTTCAAGAAACTCAATTTGCTAATTTTGCAGAAACAAAATCTTTGAATATACCTGGCGATTGTTTTTGGGCTTATGGCTCTTCGCAAAGTTGTGGAGTCGGTATTATAGTGAGATACACAGTATACTGTGTTATTCATAGCGTACAGCGCTGTCCTGCAGGCCGATTTATTTCAGTTAAAGCCGATATCAACAACACACCGGTCAACCTACTTTGTGTGTACGCACCAAATAACCCCATTGAACGAAAAGAATTTATATCAAATATTGATGGCCTGTTAATTGGAAAAGAAATAATAATTTGTGGAGGGGATTTCAATTTTGTTGAGAATAATAACTTAGATAAGTACGGGGGTAACCCAAACTCTAGAAATGATGGTAAAGATGAAATTGTTACTTTAAAAAATGATTTTTCAATTAGTGATATTTTCAGGAAGCTTCATCCAAATGATAGGAAGTATTCTTGGAGCAGAAATCATGTTGCTTGCCGACTTGACCGTTTTTACCTATCAAACTCCTTACTAAATTTTGTTTCTAGCTCTGATTTTTTTGCTGTTTCCTTTTCTGATCATTGTTGTGCTTATTTTGATATTTCGTTTAAGGGTGTATTTTCATGGGGACCCAGTTACTGGAAATGCAATACCTCCTTATTGGCGGACCCTGATCTAGTACAAAAAATTCAATCAACTTTTGACGTGTTTTTTGATAATGTTATTGATGATAATAATTTAATTACTCTTTGGGATGAATTCAAAGCGGAATGTAAAAGTGTTATCCGCGACTATAGTATTTTTGTTTCCAGGGAGAGAAAGCGAAATGTATTTAGTTTGGAAAAACGGTTAAATATTTTAAAAGAGGACCCTAATTATAATGTTGAAGAAATACAAGAAGTTAAAAAGACTCTTAATGCAATAGCATTACACGCAAAACAGGGCGCTGTTATTAGAGCTAAGTGTCAAGATCTGGTTAAGGGTGAAAAACCGACGAAATACTTCATTCGAAAGGAAGTGTCTAGAGGCAAACGTAAAATGATAAAATCCTTGAATTGTCACCAAAATTACACGAATGTTCATAATTGTCAAAAAGATATAACATCATGTATAACATCTTACTATAAAAATTTGTATACTGCACAAGATACTGATGTTGAGATTCAAAACGATTTTTTAACCAATCTCCCAAAGTTGACTGATGATTACAAATTAATGTGTGAAGGGCATTTGTCGGAGGCCGAATTGTACAAATCTGTAAATAGCATGTGTAAATACAAAACACCAGGTTGTGATGGGCTTCCCGCCGAATTTTATGTACAGTTTTGGTCTATAATTGGATGTACTTTCACTAAAGTTGTAAATAAATGTTTTGAATATGATTGCCTAAGTAAGAGCCAGCGTACTGGTCTCATAACACTTCTTTGTAAAGATAAAGATAATGCAGAGAGTATTAAGAATTGGAGACCTATAAGTTTGTTAAACGTAGACTATAAGATCGTGTCTAAGGCATTGTGTAACAGACTTAAACTTGTCATTGATTCAATTGTCAACCAGAATCAAACATGTGGTATACCTGGTCGAAGCATATTTGATAATCTTCATTTATTACGCAATACATTTGATTTTTTGGAACAAAAAGATTTGAAAGCCTGTTTTGTTAATTTAGACCAAGAGAAAGCCTTCGACCGGGTAGAGTGGGATTTTTTATTTAAATGTTTAAAAGCGTATAATTTTGGGCCTCAATTTTGTAATTGGATTAAACTTTTGTACACTGATATTTAGAGCAGCGTAATTGTTAACGGCCATATAAGTGAACAGTTCAGTTTGTCTCGTGGGGTCCGTCAGGGCTGCGGGGCCTCGCCTCTTTTGTATGTACTCACCTTAGAGCCTTTTATTGAAGCGGTCAGGCAAAGTAACTTAGTTAAAGGTATTACAATGCCAGGAACGAAAAAAGAAGCCATAATCAGTGCATATGCTGATGACACAACTGTAATTGTTTCAGATGAAAATTCTATTTGTACTATTGTAACTATAGCTGAGAACTTTGGCAAAGCATCTGGGGCTAAATTAAACCGAACCAAAACCGAAGCCTTACCGATTGGAAATTGGAACAACCAAACGTTGACTCAATCTGGCCTACAAATAGTTGACAACACCAAAATATGTGGGGTTTATTTCGGCAAAGATGCTATGCAAATGAACTCAGAAAGGGTATTAAAAAAGGTAAAGAAAAATGTACAAAACTGGTCCTCAAGATATTTAACACTTAGAGGAAAGAGTGTCTTAGTCAATACGGTAGCGTTAGCTGTTTTGTGGTTCACCTTACAATGCTCTGTTCTTTCCAAACAATGTATAAAAGAATGTACACAAGCTGTCTTTAAGTTTATTTGGAACAACAAACCAGAGAGTATTAAGCGATCTGTATTGTTCAATTCGTATGCTAATGGTGGGTTAAATATCCAGAGTATAGAATGTAAAATTAAAGCTTTGGGTATTCGGCACATATTGTCATTAATAAATGGATCATCAGCCGACTGGACCTATTTTGCCAAATATTGGTTGGGATTATCCTTGAGACAGATTCGCCCGGATTTTGCAAATTCGAATGTCCCACACTCAATCAATTGTCCGCCTTTTTATAACGTTGCTCTAAATGCATGGCGTGAATTTTCATCTGTACAAAACTTGTCGACTTTAGTTTATTCGTCAAAACAGCTGTACTCATTTTTTGTTCACAAAATTGTCGAACTGCCCCGAGTGGTAGTAAGGGACAGCACCCTAGAGTGGGTTGTTATCTGGAAAAATGTGTTCCATCCGTTCTTAGATAATAACTTAGTTAATTTTTTATTTAAGTTAGTCCATGACGTTTTGCCTGTTAAAGAGCGTCTCTTACGTCGCAATATAGCTACGGACGATAAATGTGTATTTTGTGATTCTACAGAAACTCTGGATCATTTATTTATAGATTGTGAATTAATAGAAAATGTATATGAGAAATTCGTTCGTACATTAATGTTGTACGCCAGATTCATATTACCATCTAACAAAAATGCCCTAATTTTCAAAATTTTACATACTTGTGACGACAATGATTTTCCAGTATGCCTTTACTTGCTGTCAGTAATTCAATTTTCTGTGTGGTGTTGTCGAAATGATGTAATATTTAATGGTAAAACACATAATTTACAATCAGTTTTAAAAGTTATCAAAGCAACGAAGAAATTAAGGGTATCTGTTGATTTTTATAGACTAGAAAGACAAAAGTTTAAAAATACCTGGTGTAAAGGTAACGCAATATGTAAAATTGAAAACGATCAAATGAAATTCATGTTAGATCTATCCTAACAACAAATTGTTATAATTTTAGTTTTCTTGAACTTTTTGTTTTGTCCGCTAACTGTGATGTTCTTGTTTTTTTACCTCGGACAGAGAAAAAGTACATATGTAAATTTATGTGAATAAATTATACACTTATCAAAAAAAAAAAAATAAGGCAGCCGGCATTTGGTGCTGGCGATAGGTGTCATACTCTGGGATCTGGGTTCGATTCCCATTTCAGGCGTCACCCAAAGATCGGTAGAGGAATTTCTACCATATTTTCAAGAAAGTGTAATCCTAAAATAATGAGAATACCATTATACCCTCTTTCCTGAAAGACACTAATTATTAAACGAATACACCAAAGCCGATGATACACAGAGAAACTATCCAATTTCAGTAAAGGGTACAACAAAATGGTACACGATTACAGCTATTGGAAGTGAAAACTGGTCAATGGGTTAAAATTTCACAATCATAGCGTACGATTATGTTATATTGCGTGGGTGATTGTTAAGTAAAATGCAATTTCTCGGAAATTGCAGGCATTTGGGATACCCTTTAAATGTATGTCAGCCTGCCTCTGTGCAATACGACGTGCTGCTGTATTGACCAGTTGAATGCGATCAATCGTGGGGTTCAGCAAGCTCGATAGAGATTGAGTGGAGCAGTAACAGAACTTTGGCTTCATCAGGCCGAGGTCAGGGAAAAGTGATTAGGAAATGAGGGATTTTAGATTCCATCTTCATGGCGCCTCCAGCTTAAGTGGTCCCTTAATGACTCAGCGATAGACTGTCTCTGATTTCCTTTCCTTCATTTATTCTTAGCTACATGTTTATTCTGTAAACTCACTTACATGTCGTCTTTATATAATTGCTCCTGTTCGTCGTGTTACTGCTCTTATCTATTAATTTATTGAGGAATTAAGTAAGGGAACAGTTGGCATGCCACGTTAAATGTCACTGCTCTTGACAATTTACTTTTTGGGGGAAATTCGGTGTATTATGGATGACCAATGACCAAAATGCTACACGTATGTGTTGTGTTTGATGAGTCGGATAGGGATTAGTTAATACACATACAAATGTTTAAAATCAGGCCTCCTGACAAACGAATAAATACATTTTCTATAAAATATATATGTTTCCTAGTTACATCGAAATGTAATGTCAGCCTCTGGTTATTTGCATATTTAATTTCAACAAACATATTTAACTCTTTAGAAGCAAATTAAAAGACGTATGCCAGACAACAATGGCATTTCTGATAAAATGTATTTACATCCGACTTTCAATAGGGATTTCTTAGGCGTTTCTTCCAGATAATGAACACATCCCATCCATCCTAACCTGTTTGGACCACAGTATTAGCAAACACATATTTAGTACGATACAAAGCATCCACTAATGCTACTAAAATCACTAACACCATCAACTCTCCCAATCTTAATTGTATTTTGTTCAAATATATTCATCACATAGCAAAACCATGCTATCTATTATGAATAGTTTGTATTTTCTAAATATTGGTAATAAATGCTAGGCAAAAAGGCCAAAATGTCCTTTATTTTGTTGGTCGACACTTCTACTGGACACGGCTTGGGTAAAACAAACGATTACTTTATAATCAAACTTGATTTTGGTGAAATTAGATTTAGGTAAAAACTTCAGAAATGAAATGTGATGAATATAATAAATGCATCATCAAATTTTCATTTTCCTGTTAATTATCATTGTGGATTTTAGTATTGCAGTTCACTCGATGCAACAATCTCTGCGCTAAATAAAAAAATCATGCCTCAAAAGATAAGAAAAAACTAGAGTAAATTTTCTGTCCTGTTTGACCAGCCAGTAAAAAAACAATTACCGTGACCTTCATTTGGTAATTTAGTGGGTTTCTTTATAAAACCACATGACATTGATACCTTACGTAAAACAATAATAAGTTGGGTGTATAATATCAAACATTCGATCTCGTTATACTGCACCAGCTGTTTATTCACGTGTACGAACAGGTATTGTTTTTTAAGGGAATTCGTAATGTGCGACTATTGGACATCTATGTATTTTCGACCAGCGAAAACCCGACAAAGCAAGCCTGATTGGGTTAAGGTTTGATCTGTTGTTTTCGTAAATAAGCTAAAAATCATTGGGACATGAACGTTAAGGTATTCATGGCTCGGGAATATAATGTTTCAATAATTTTATTTGAAATAAGCATGAGGCTGTTCCTGATAAACAGTCTGGTTACTTGTTTTGAAACGATGGCATTGATAGACTCCAGAGAAAAAAACTTAACACATACCTGAGACGTAAAACAGATGACTCTGAACAACGATAAGCTCTTCATTCCAATCATCACGCTTTATGTAGAGTGTCATTAATCGTTGGGCATGGAAGGGAGCCCAACATATGAAGAAAGCCACAACAACAGCCACTAAAAGGACAAATAACAATTGTTTCGCTTTAAAAAGTTTATGATTCTCGTCGAGTATTATATTGACACTGTGTAAGACGAGCATAAACGTATGTGTGAGACAGGAGCAAACATTTCTAATTTCACAATTATGCAAGGTATCACTTACCGAGCATTCGAAGAACAGCTCTGCGAGCACGGTATGCCACTGTTACAGAAGTCCTATTAACATGGGATGTGCATATATCAGACTTCCTAATTTTTCTTCCAATTCGGACATACATGACAGTAATAAGAGACATGGGAGCAACAAAAAATGCAAATGTAGATACTTGAAAAACAAACGTCATTTCTTTTATCCATATTTGTGGAATGTTGCAAAGTAAAGACTCTTTTACTTTTTTACCTGTGGACAAATCGGTAACATAATAAAATACCCTGGTACAGATGGCATAGGGTAAAGCACAAACACTGGCTAAAATCCACGTTATTATAATAACTTTCACAGCTTTTGGTAAACTCGATAATTTTTTAGCTTTTATTGGATGGCAAATTGCAACATAGCGCTCCAGGGTAAATGCAGTTAACGTTAACACAGAGGCGTAGTAGGTAACTTCTGAAAGAAACGACTTTACGATACAAAAAGGTTCCCCAAATCTCCACGGGTAGGCTTCCCAAATTGCATACATCTCCGGAGGTAGGGCTAGAAAGAGAAAAAAGAAATTAAAGAGATCATTTTCATGAAAAATTTCCTAAAAATCAGTTTTGTAGTAAAAACAAGGTTAACGTTTCTAAACGATCATCTAAAAAACACAACACGATAAAAAAGCAACTTATGAAATTCAAACTTTTTACACCGAATTTTTATGACATATATGAAATATGCAACGATGCCACTCGTCCGAAAGATGCAAAATACCTGAATCTTTGCAATCTTTGTCAAAATCATTTTAAAAATCATTTAGTCTTAATCGGGTTGGGTAACATTTAGCTTATCAAGTTGCTGGTTTTCATTTGGGACAGCGTTATGTTGCAACGAGTTTTGTCACAACGTACGAGTTTTATTCCAACTCACGAGTTTTGTCACAAGGTCGACGAGTTTTGTCACAAGGTCGACGAGTTTTGTCACAACTCACGAGTTTTGCTCCAATCTTGACCAGTTTTGTTTTAAACACGTCACGTGTTTTGATACAAACAGTCGACAGCTTTTGTACCAAATTTTACATGTCACGAGTTTTGATACAACCAGTCGACAGGATTTGCAACAAATGTTGGCTGATGTTTATAACCCTTTTTAAAAAGTACATGGAGTTGGGAGTAAATTAGATTATCATAATTAATTTTGGAAAGGTAGTTAAATCAACACAAAGAAAAAAAGCAAATGCTGATTATTGATTTCCATATGATCGACTAATCAGTTATATATAACATGGGCCTAATTCTGGTGACACTGAAAAGTTCGAAGTGGCGATGGGCTTTATTGTTTTTTCGGCTATGTGAATTACCTGCTACCCAATGTAGACACAAAATGCCGAATTACCAACATAAAGACAACTTTTCATCAAAAGAAAGAAAAAATCCTTCCCATGAATTGAACTCGAAGCCGCGATGTGTAGGCCGACCTTGTTTGCCAGTATTAGTATGTTGAATTTCCAAATAAAGCCAAGCCAAATAAAAACAAATTACCCAAATACACTGTAGGGGAAAATTGTGATTGGCATACTTACAATAGTTGCCCGATAAACCACAAAGCGGCTTCTAATTCCACTTCAGTACGTCAATATATGTTTCTGGTTAAAATTATGGGATTGAACGGTTAATAAGAACAGACTGGCTAGGGAAAGGGGGACCGGGGATATTTCCCTGATAAAACCTTGGGAACTCGACGATGAAGAATAATTCATTTGGGTAAAATCGTCTTCATTTGGATAATTCGCCATAGGCCTACCTGTACAGGCTAACAGGTAATGTTCAATCTAAGGCAAAGCTTTTTTTCGTTCATTTTGGGTAATTCGACATAATTGTGCCGGGTAGCAGGCAAACCATACCACGGTTCTATTTCTACTTAAACTAGTAACATAGACAGTGTTAATTTGAGAACAGATTATTCGATCTCTTTAAATACTTTGGATTTTTGTTTTGTTTGCAAGGAAACAATGTTACAAATAAGTACATTGCAATTTACATGACTATCTTATCAAACTTGTATCAGTTGAAAGTTACAAAAAAGTTGATGCCAAGTAAGCAATCGGAACACACTTCGGCTATCTCCGCTTGCTACCGGTCGGCTTTGACACGCCTCGGACTCAGTCTGATAACTTATGGGATTAACGTGCGTGAAATACCCTCTGATAGATTGCATTTTGAATGTGGCGACCAAATAGGTACTATAACGTAACGTACAACTTCCATACCATATTGAGGGTCCCAAAAAAGTGTCCTTGTGATAATGTAAGGGACCGAAATACTCTGTTTGTTAAGTTTCAGGCTCGATCAGTTTTATAATTGAAGTATTGGAGGATTTCTTAAATGTACCGAAACTGTAAGGCCCTTTAGGCTTAAGAGGATTTGAAAATTGTACGCTTCACGGCTACCTTTTTGGTCGCCACGTAAATCCCCGAAGTTATCAGACTGTCAAGTAAGAAGTCCATTTGGGACAATATTTTACGCAAAACATGAGTTACCTGTTTATAATAAATTGTTTCCAACCATATCTGGTGTGTTGTGTTTGTTCGAACAAAATATAAATTTCAATTTCAAAGTTCTTATTTTTGTTATGTATTGAAAGGGGGTAGGGGGGGTCATGTTTTATTGTGGAACATTTTTACTATACGTAGACGTAGCCTGTAACCAGACTTAATTCCTGTTGAAAGAACGGAACTGAAAACCGAAATGGAAATGGGCTCGTATGCACTATTTTTTTATTTTTGAATTTCAAAGCATGCATTGTCAGAAAGTTATAATACACCCAAAGTATGTCTACTGATTAACAAATTCCAGAAGTAAATTACGTAATAAAAATATGTGACTTAAAATCTCTAAGATTAGGACACAAGCAGCAGACATAAAGTGTCTAGACATTAAAGGTAATATCATGCGACTTGTCATAATTGGAGCACACACCTAGTAATGTCAGCAGTGATTCAGCCAAGGATCCAACACAAACCATCAGCGACAGAAAATGATTAAGAATATGCCAACGATGTTATAAACAACACCAGCGTCAGACTGCCCTGTGGATAGTATTCCAAAGAAAATAGGTTAACGACTACCACATTGTCTATCTCCCTTGGCTATTTATAAAAATATTGTAGAAATTGAAGAACCCAATTGTACAGGAATTTGTTGCTAGTCACACCATACGTGCAGCGATTTAATGGCGTAAACGAGGATTTTGCATTCAATTGATATATTTCAAATGATTAACTCCGTCAAATGCTTTGCAGTAGAAAATTTAGCTTCCAAAAGTTAAATTCCATTCAAGACATAGATACACTGTTCAGCAAGACTGCCAGGTTTCCAACTAAACGGAAATGTACACTTTTTCTAAATGCTACCGCAAACATTTTTTAAGAATAAAAATAACTCACAGGCGCACGCATATGCGTATGAACGGTAATTGTCAGAGAAGGCGATGTCGCCGTTAAATTCAAACAATACTTGCTTTTTCACATTTCATTTCTTAAATAATTTAATATATTTCATGTTGAAATACGTTTGGTCATTATTGTAACCTGTTTGCAAACACGAGTTCACTTCATCAAGACGATTAATAACATTCACTTAAAGTTAGAAGATCGCACCTATCCTCAGAATTCGTCAACAATAACATTCACTTAAAGTTAGAAGATCGCACTTATCCTGAGAATTCAACAATAACATTCACTTAAAGTTAGAAGATCGCACTTATCCTCAGAACAACAAGCTGATTGAAAAGTGCCTCCACTATTTTAACTGCTGGTATTATGTTTTTACTAACTTTAGGTTGCGTTTACTTTTTTGACAGTTTCGCACATTACACAGAAAATGGTTTTAAAATTGCAGAGATCTGAATAAATTCATTTGAAGTATAACATTGGTTCTTATGGTTACAATTTAGATAGAATTTCAAGGCTTAAAGGGAAAGAAAATCTAAACTTTAGACTAGTTTAGATGGAAAGAATAGAGTTCATTTAGTCCAAAACAACTGTCCAATCTATGTGTTATCCCCTCGTATGTGAATAATTGAAATTTGAAGGTGGCGTTACAATAGAGAATAAGCTCCATAGGCCATTCACAAGGCCGCCACAATTTTTTCATTAGTTTTATCCATTTATTGTTGAATAAAAATTTAAGTGCGTTATAGAGTAGTCATATGATGCAATTTAGCCAATGGCTTGGGACCGCTTGGCTAAGAAATGGCGTGCGGTTGCATGCTGACCTATATATTCGGAGACAATCTACCCACTTCAAGTTTGTCGCCATGTTTTTTTGACCTAAATCTACCATTATAGTTTTATCCATTTATTGTTGAATAAAAATTTAAGTGCGTTATAGAGTAGTCATATGATGCAATTTAGCCAATGGCTTGGGACCGCTTGGCTAAGAAATGGCGTGCGGTTGCATGCTGACCTATATATTCGGAGACAATCTACCCACTTCAAGTTTGTCGCCATGTTTTTTTGACCTAAATCTACCATTATACATTAGAGAGCGGTAAAAATTATTGATCTAAAAATAGCTATACCAACATCACGTCATCCTAAAACGGAAAAATGACTACACAGATAAGCCACTGAAAGGACATACTTCTGTCTGTTTTTATTAGCTTGAGGGTCACTGGAGGTAATTGACGTGAACTGTTTTAAGTACTTTGAAGGTTGTTATCGACGATAATCCCTATGTATTTCTATAGATTTCCCCTCTTTTAAGATAGTCAAAGTATTTACAATATCTGTTCAAAACAGACTGAAAATGGAACAAAGTTATGTAAGATGTAGGTACTAGTAAATGCACATCGCTTACATAATCAAACGATATCTCTGGAATATCAGAATCAGACACAAAATGTATGAATTCTATCGGTAGAGTTGAATGCACGTTCCAGTCACCATCGATTATAATATTGAAAATTGATGACTCTTCCACAATGCATATTATTTTTATTATGATACACGTAGAAAGATTTGTTATCTTATTATCGTAAAATTATACGAAATAAATTCCAATGAACAGTCGATGACTTTGCCCCCATGAAGATGCCCTTTCAACCACACAACATAATCAACTGCTGAGTTATTATGCCATTAAATGCATTACTAATATTATTTAATAAATGCAGAAGAATAGATCGTTAAGATAACAGATCATACATTGATCTCCCAAAGCCTGGATACAACTTCAAATAGATCGAGAAATAACCGTAAATATATGAGGGCGTTCTATTGGAGATTAGTTCAGTAGTCACAGACTGAGTCAACGTCAATGTATAAGCAGGGTGACTTTAAATCGCCTGGTAGATTTAACGCGCCGCCATCTTAAATTTTGCGCTGTCGAAGGGTAAAGTATTTGAATACATGAACGTGCTCTTGTCATTAGCTCCAGTCCATTTAGAAGTGTGAATGTGAATTTTAAGGCAAAAAGATTTAAATGAAATTGCTCATACTCGATATCAAGTAAGAAGTATAATAGTTAATTACTTCCCTTGCGAGCCTATCGTATCTTGTATGACTATAACCTGCAATGTCAGCGGTAAGACTACCTTTTCTGAAAATTCAACAACGACCCCCACAGGTCGCGTAGACGCCAAATGCAGCCTCTCACGTTTTCCCAAAAGGTTGATTTACAAACCAGTATATATATATATATATAGTTGTTAGAGTGTTTGTCTTTCGTTATTAGCGCTTCAAAATGATCTGAAATAACCTATGCATAAATTGCAGACTTTCAGAGTTGATCTATTTCTCTTATACTAGTGCAGTGACTGGTGGGCTAGGAGTATGTTGATTGGCTGATCGGGACACACAGCTAAGCTTTGTTGTGATGATGGCTGCCGAGTGAGTTCATTTACCGCACCAGCACTATATTTACAAAGTTCTTTCTTTTTCTTCTCTTTAAAAGTACAATATTAGTCCCTGGCACTAGGCGACTTACAAACAGTTCTTAACTTGTATAAATCTAGACCCTTTGACTGTAGAAACTCTCTTGCTGTACGATGAACATTAATATAGCTACGACCACGTTACATGTAATATAATTACTTATGTTGTAATGTCAGTTTTATATGTAGTCTCTTTTGTTGCAAGTACAATATAATTCTAGGCAAGTACAATATAATTCTTGGCAAGTACAATATAATTCTTGGTTAGTACAATATAATTCTTGGTTAGTACAATATGATTCTTGGCAAGTACAATATAATTCTTGGTTAGTACAATATGATTCTTGGCAAGTACAATATAATTCTTGGCAAGTACAATATAATTCTTGGCAAGTACAGTATAATTCTTGACCATCAAATCCCGACTTTTTCATCTAGTAGCTTGCGTTCTTGTCACATTTTATAAGGAATCATAATGTGGCAAATGCGACATTGTTAGGAAACTATCTATGATATTTTAAAGGGGCAGTTCATTTCGTCTGTTGTTTGCTTTTAACTCTAGTTTGTTCCTATTGGCGACATTACATCAAATCCTGCTGTGTTTTACGTTTAAGATAATGTCAAATCTGTTAAAGTCTATGAATGGGGAAGTGTGTTACGTTCCATTAAACCAATAATTTTGAGCATCGGCGCCCTTTGACACAGAGGTCACCTTGAATAGCGCCCCCTTTTGTTAGTCAGAACCCGTGGTTTTTTCTCTCTTTCTCGTATGAACTATTATGGGATGTCTAATTAAAGAAAGATGGCAAACGTTTTAACTCTGACAGCAGTATTCAATAGAGCAAAAGTTTCCGAAGAACTCCATATAGATGGAAATGAGACAAGGACCCCTGCTTGGGACAAATTGAGTTAAACTGGAGATACAGTCAGGACTGTTTGTTTTTCTATCTTTATTTTCAGTAAAGAAATGTTCACTTTTTATCCGACTATATGTGAGGAATATTGAAGAGTTTAAATACTCACCGCCACCGAACACGCACCGTTTGGGATTGAGAACCCCATATCAATCATATACGTTCAACATGGACCATTAAAGCAATTGGTCACATAACATTTTGCACTTCCTCATTGGTAGACTTGTGGTTATATATATTGTAAATTACTTGATTGAAACTATTTTATATTATTCCCAACGACTCACAACTATGATGATCTCATGTAAGGCATATTTATGTTTAGATATTAATTGATAATCATCGTAATGCAGTTTGAAATGTCTCTATGTATCCAATGGTGCTAGACAAGGTGATATTATTTCACCTACTTTTTTGCAGACTCTACACAATTTATATTTTGCACTGTCAAATGCTGGTATTTGGTGTAACATAGCTGGCATATTTGTTATCATTATCTGTACGTTGACGCTCTTTGTCTCAGTTGCTATCCAGCTTAAACAGTACAGACGCCACTAGATATGTTCTCTGATTATGCCAAGTCGTATGGTATTACAATTAATGTAAACTGCCTCTTTGTACCGATGTATTACAGAAAGTTAAAATCACCTAATATTCGGTTATGTGACTCATCCCTATATTTCGTCAATCTGTGCACAGACTCGGGACATATTATTACTATCTGTCTGACAATGCAGATACCAAAAGGCACAAACTAAACATTTGTGTTATGTATAGTAATTATTCATTTCGCTGGTTGATGAGTTCAGAAGTTTTGGTGTAAATGGCATGTTGACCTAGAACTATTTACCCATATTCGGAGAAGTAATTTAAAAATCATTTGACTCATTGAGATGAGTAGAGACAAGTTGTTATTCATATCTGATTACATTGCAACAATCTGATGTATTTATTTACCTCCATTGTGTAACTAAAAGAATTTTACTTAGTCGATAATTCACCTGCCAATGCAGGTAAAATATTGAAATAATAGGTACTTCTTTATCGAGGCTCTAAACTGATTTACTTGACAATCAGCACATTCTGCAAGTGCAAATCACTAATGGCATTGGATAAATTGTTCACTTGTGTAGAGCGATTGATTGATCCTTAGAAGTTAGGGTACAATTCGACGGTTATTTTCACTAGATCGCCCAATGCCGGATAACTTCTCGGTTCAAACAGAAGATCAGGGGTGTCTTACTGACACAGAACCTGTCCGTGAATGTGTGCATGTTTGTGCACGGTTTGTGATCAGGTAAAAGCGAAGTTATGTTACACAATCCTTCACCAGTCGACTTTGAACAGCAGCCCATTAAAATATTGTATAAACACGGAATTCTGCCAACCTGCTTATCGCTAAAGGCTGATAGCAGGGAAGTAGACACCGTGCTCATTCGCAGCCTATCCAGTACTCAACTCGTAAATACCGTAAATTGCACACAAATCGCAATTAGTTCGTGTCTTTTAAGAAAATTAATACAACATGATTATATTTATATTTTTATATCATTTCTTAAAAGTGGCCTAAATTATTATTAAAACTTCGTCGTATTAGTGTTACCATTATACCATATAACTAAAGAAATTACACCAAACGTTGAAACCCTGTCGCATCAGTGCATACAAAAACATTAAAGAAATGACTTCATGAAACCGGATCGTACTTACGTATTTTTTTGGAAAAAGTCAATAATAAATAAGTAGTATTTATTATGAGTAAACTAATGACGTAAGCAAATATATCTATGTCATCTCATTCCCCTGATGTTTAAATAAATTATAACATTCCATAATCAAAGTATGAGTGGTTAAAAAAATAGTTTAAGTGTTTTTTTTCTAAATAATGTCACCTTTTATTTATAATATTACACTTTGTATTAAATATTCTATTTGTCGTGAAGTTAACACTCAGAACGTCGACACATATCGTCTCTGATTTCCTCGTGCTTTTCAAAACTAAGCCTTGTTTAGCTCCCCCCATCAGCGGATGTTCTCGCTGAAGGTCCTTTGTGCATAATGCCCTGCTCCGCCCCCCCCCCCCCCATAAGTATAAGTGAAATAATCTTCAGTGTGGCATAAGACGTCAATCAGTCAATCATATAAGTTTGTGATTTAAATAAGTTCACGAAGGAATCCTGTATATTGCCTCGTATAACTTGTAAGTTAGGTTGAAACCGGAGGTAAGAATAGAGAGCTTTGACTACTTGGAATGAGTGCTTGGGAAGTGAAAATTAACTCAAGGTGTGTTAGTCGAACGCTGTATGTGCTGACATGGCCTATAGCGCTATGCTAGACTGTTACAAGTCCCAACGCCTTCATTATAGCCCTAATAACCTAATATATGCTTGAGGTGGTCAAGAGTTAACCAGGGTATGTTACGAAACATTAACACTATTAAACAACCCGACAGATAATGCAGTTAAGTTTTCTGTGCTTTTTAAATTGACGCCTTCATAGACATCCTACTGATATCCGGCTAAGTGAAATAGGCACAGTTTGTTGTATATAATGTTCTTTTTGTGATATTTGGATCAGAATAACCTTGAGTAAAACATAAAGAAAAAATCCCAGCATTTACAGCCAGACAAGGGAAACGTTGCAAAGGATTCATTTGTCATTCATCTGTCTATCCATTTCCCCAATAATTATAGTCGATAAGGAAAGTATACAATTGAACACGGAATAGTTCTGCAACTTACCTATCAAAAGTGTCAGAACATCCGAGACTGCTAAGTTGAAGAGGTAGTAGTTTGTGGCAGTATGCATATAGGAGTTTTTAAGAATTACTGCACATGTGCAGAAATTTCCAATCACTCCTGAAAGAAATATAATAGCGTACATTGAAGTCAGTATTATGACAGATCCAATGTCTTTTCGTTTGGCTCCCATATTGCTGAGTAACAGACTCTTCGTGTCAACTGGTAATGTAAAGTTGTCCACTGCTGTGACAATACGGTCTATCTCTGACCATTTCCATTCATCCTCAGTTTCATTAATCCAATGTAAATCCTTAAAGGCCTTCATAGAATAAGAAACGGACAGCTGTCTTTGAGGGTTATATTCGAAGCCTGCCAATGCAAAAGAATCGCTTGTACAGAGAATACAGCTGTATGAAGTCTCCAACTGGCACAGAGAGTACCCAGTCGATATAAGAGTCAATTAACCCTGCGCATGCGCTTAACTGTGCAAGGTTAGGTTTCTATGTATAGCTTGTATAACGTTATACGATTAAAGATTAAATGCCAAAAATACAAGGGTGGATGAGAACATCTTTGGAAATTATTCTATGATAAAAAGATGGTACAGTCGGCAAAACCATATTGTGATAACTAATCGCATAATCGTAGTATTTAACCAGTCGGGAAAATAAGAATCGTGTTGTGTATATGCATGTATATATCAGTTATTATTAAAGATTTATAAAAAAAACTGTTGAGTACAATGACGCATGTATATATCAGTTAATATTAAACGTTTATGAGAAAACTGTCATGTAATTTGATGCATGTATATATTAGTTAATATTAAACGTTTATGAGAAAACTGTCATGTAAAATGACGCATGTATATATTAGTTAACATTAAACGTTTATGAGAAAACTGTCATGTAAAATGACGCATGTATATATTAGTTAATATTAAACGTTTATGAGAAAACTGTCATGTAAAATGACGCATGTATATATCAGTTAATATTAAACGTTTATGAGAAAACTGTCATGTAATTTGATGCATGTATATATTAGTTAATATTAAACGTTTATGAGAAAACTGTCATGTAAAATGACGCATGTATATATATTAGTTAATATTAAACGTTTATGAGAAAACTGCTGTGTAATTTGATGAATGTATATATCCGTTAATATTAAACGTTTTTGAGAAAACTGTTGTGTAATTTGACGAATGTATATATCGTAAGGAAACGCAGATATAGACTAAAAGAGGTATTACATAATTCAATATAGATGCGATATTATGCAACTGAAGATGTCATAAATGGTTTATGGCGCACGTTCTACCCCTAAAGTATATGTTGTAAAAACAATTGTAAAGATCGGATCAAAACTCTTCAAGTTAAGGATGGAAGGCTACGAAGATATAGACTAAGACAGAATATTACATAATCCAATGTAGAAGCCATATTATGCAATCGACGATATCATAAATGGTTCACGACACACTTTCTACCCGTAAGGTATATGTTATGAAAGAATTGTAAAGATTGGACCAAAACTCTTCAAGTTATGGAGCGGAAGGGGGGAATCCGGGCCGGACGGACGACGCCGATACCATATTACGACGGACTTTTTTAAAGTCGGGCGTATAAAAACCCAAAATCAAACTATGATAGAGACTCAATTGTCGGACTGAAAGAACAGTAACTACAGTTCTCTATCCTCTATATCGGTCTTAAACACGGCAAGCCTTGTTATGCAGCAGTATTTCACGTTGAAATACTAATCTGCCGTATAAAAAAATTGCTTCAATAATTAATCTATATCCCCCAAATCTGGACTATTTCTACTGTTTTTACGCAGTGCAAGAATATCCTCGATTGGGGGCCCTAGGGAAATCTTGTTAGCTATCAGATTAAATTTACGGCCAGCGTTTTAATCAAATGTAGCGATTTATTTTCGAGCGGATGTCCAAACTGTAAATGGGAATAGCTTCTTTGATTAAATACCTAGCTATCTAACTATATGTATCTCTCTCTATATATATATAATAGGAAAAAGCTGCAGAAAACTGCCTTTGTGTGTGGCAAAATATTACGTTCAGAAAGAAAACATGACAAACGCAACTGGTTAGGTTTACGCTAACTAGTTTCACCATATCTAGACGGTTTTTTAAAGCATATATTAAACTATCTTTTGCAACAACTTTTGTATATGAGAAAAAAATTACGAGTATATAAAAGTTAATCCATATTATAGGCAAATAACAATGAATCAAGTTTAAATAAGACCTGTGTCGTCAAAAAACAAGTAGACAATCAAGAATAATTAAGAAAGGTCGAATCACTAATGACCCTGGCTGTAACTAAGTCGCGGGTTCGTACATGACTAATAACAGTTAACAAACAACTAGCGTTTGCCTTGGTTATACTTTTAGCATAAAATCATAAAAGAATACATTTGGTTTATAATAGTGAAAATATCCAGTAAAACAAAACAGACAGTTATTAAAGTGTAATGTAATTACGGTGAGGTTTGAATTTCTGCATGAAGTAACTCTCCTTGACCCCCCGTGTGCACTTATTATCAGTTTGCGCCTTGTAAAAAGGAAACATTCTAAACTTGATTTCTAGGTGTTGGGCACATGTTCCAATTTGCTTGGTAACTGGAAGGGACCGTAGACTAGGCGTGTTATTCTGTTGATTAAATTTATTGGTCAGCGTTTTAATGAAATGTAGCGATTCACTTTCGAGCGGATGTTCAAACAGTAAATGGGAACAGCTTCTTTTATTAAATACCTAGCTATCTAACTATATGTATCTCTCTCTCTATATATATATAATAGGAAAAAGCTGCAGAAAACTGCCTTTGTGTGTGGCAAAATATTATGTTTAGAAAGAAAACATGACAAACGCAACTGGTTAGGTTTACGCTAACTAGTTTCACCGTATCTAGACGGTTTTTCAAAGCATTTATTAAAATATCTTTTGCAACAACATTTATATATGAACAAAAAATAGGAGTATATACAAGTTAATCCCTATAAGTATTATATATAAAAACAATGAATCAAGTTTAAATAAGAGCTGTGTCGTCATGCTTAAAAACAAGTAGACAATCAAGAATAATTAAGAAAGGTCGAACCCCTAATGACCCTGGCTGTAACTAAGTGGCGGGTTCGTACATGACTAATAACAGTTAACAAACAACTAGCGTTTGCCTTGGTTATACTTTTAGCATAAAATCATAAAAGAATACATTTGGTTGAATAGTGAAAATAGTGAAAATATCCAGTAAAACAAAACAGACAGTTATTAAAACGTAATGTAATTAAGGTGAGGTTTGAATTTCTGAATGAAGTAACTCTCCTTAACCCCCGTGTGTACTTATTATCAGTTTGCACCTTGTAAAACGGAAACATTCTTAACTTGATTTCTAGGTGTTGTGCACATGTTCCAATATGCGTGGTAACTGGAAGGAACCGTAAACTAGGCGTGTTAATCTGTTGTCTATGTCTATGTCTATGTATGTTGAAACGATGGATTTGTAGTGGGAGTCAGCCTGGCTTTGGTAAGCATTCGTTTTAGATTTGGGGCTTGTCTCTTTCCTTGCCGCACTCGTGTGTCTCTATCCTGGTTTACTTACTTTGCCGGTCAAGTATATCCACACGTTAAACCGCCATTATAAGGGTGAGATAACTCGTGTAACCTCATTAGGCCAATTTTTATGCTATGCTTTACAAAGAGCGATTTAACAACGGATTTCGAAGAAATCAACTGGTTCAGTGAAAAGAGGAATGTTTCAAAGATATAATAGGCGGTGATAGCTGAAAGGTAGTTGAGATTAAGGATAGTTAAGACTGAAATCCGAAGTCCTTCCAAATAATTCATTTAAAAGCCGTAACTAGTCGCTTTCCATTTAGAAGTTTAGTGTTTTGGATTATTTGTTTGAGGCGGTTGTTTGATTGTAGCATGGATCTGTTATTATGAATGACGAGAAAAAAGTTAAAGTTATTTGGGTTATGAGTGGAAATAAAGGGCAAGACTTTCTCTACTGATCTTTCTTTACATGTTCTTAACGTTTGGATATCAATACTGGTGGCTTTGTTCATACCTATATAAATAACTTCTGGTCGATAATGTCTGTTGATCAACGCTGTTGTTTTAGTTGTCCAGTCTTATCCAGTAATTCTTTGTTTACAGCAATAGTACATATGCGTCTTGCTAATGTAAAAGGTACTTGCTTTTTAGTATGACGTGGATGACAGGATTTGAAGTCTAGATGTTGTTTAGTATCAGTCGGCTTATAATATATGTCTGTAACCAAATTATTCGTCTGTCGAGTTACTAAAATGTACAGAAAGGGGATTTTTGTATGGCTTGTCCAATAGTAAATTTGATAATAAAGGGTTCAAATCATTAAGTAGGTTAATACATTCAGTTATATCCCCGTTTTGTTATCCCAAATTATAAAGCAGTCATCCAGGTAGCGTTTGAACGAGTCTTTAACGTAAGTATTATGTTGTGGGCCGGTTGCGTAAGTTGGAGCAAACTTATATATACCTGTATATAGGAATGAAAGAAAGTAATTTGATATTTGAAACATATATATTAATGTCGACAGTATATAGAGACATATATTAATTTTAACGTCCTGTTAAATGACCGACCTGCCGGATTTAGGCAGTCTCTGCTATCCGACTGGTACGCAAGGCGCCACTGACTGGAAAAAGCCTTTGTACCGATACTCAGGGCAGGGCATTCAGCTTCTGCTATGAGGATTAGCAGACGGCATTCTAAAACATCCGTTCTAAAACGAAACATGTACAATTTTCTTTCGGTTCGCCTTGGTTCAGTGCTTCCAAAAGTTTCCCACGGTTGTGAGATCACTGATCTGCTTTGGGAGTTTGACCTCATAATCCAATTCGACCCCTAATCCCATTCGCCTCATAATCCCATTCAGCTTCCATCCGTATTCCATACTCCTATTTGCATCCGATTTCCCTGATAATCCCATTCGGTCATACTCTCATTCGCATCCTATTCGCCTCATGTTCTCATTCAATAATACTGGCGACAGGTGCCATACTCTGGGACCCGGGTTCGATTCCCGTTTCGGGAGTCACAGAAAATCGGCAAAAGAATATCTGCCAATTTTCAAAAAAGTGTATTTCCTAAAAAACGAGAACACAGCGATACTCCCATTTGCCTCAAAATCCCATTTGTTCATACTTCTATCCGGCCATACTCCCATTCGCCTCATAATCCCATTAGATCATACTCCCATTCGATTCATAATCCCATGCATTTATACTCCCATTCGCATCCCATTCGTCTCATAATACCATTCGGCACATAATCCCATTCGTTCATACTCCTATTCACATCCCATTCGGCACATAATCCCATTCGTTCATACTCCCATTCACATCCCATTCGTCTCATAATACCATTCGGCACACAATCCCATTCGTTCATACTCCTATTCACATCCCATTCGTCTCATAATCCCATTCGGCACATAATCCCATTCGTTCATACTCCAATTCGGCTCATAATCCCATTCAAATCATACTCCTATTCGGCCATACTACCATTAGCATCTCATTCACCTCATACTCCCATACTCCCATTCGTCTTGAGTGCGGCGTAAAACATCAATCTATCAATCTAGCCACCTAACCCCCCCCCCCCCGCCCCACCCCTATATACCACTAGTAGGCCAATGAGTTCATCCCAACACCTCTTTTCCGATTCATTGGACCTCACGTTTCCATTACATATTTTACTCAAATAATTTGGTCACCAACATTTCTTCATTGTATTTCTCAATACTTAGACTAACTGATTGTTGTTATTTTCTACCGGATCTCGATAAAAAATAACAGACTGGAGCTGAGATAAAAGAGAAACGTAGACATATTGGTGTGTGATGAGCCGTTGACATCATCCTCTACAATCCCCTTTAGTAATCCCATCACACCATCATTACAGAAATCGTCTTCACAAGTGTGGTAACAGATTTCATAAGGGCCATGTTCTTCACACCTATCTTCTCCGTTATCAAATCCACACATCCTGTTAAATGATCGAATCTCCATGGTTTCTGTTGAAGAAGAAAGACAAGAAAAGCATTATTAAAGAAACACAAGTCATGGGAATAAGTAATGAATATAACAGTTCCGGGTCCAAGTTTAAAGAAAAAAAGTTTTCAATCGATGGCCGTTTGTCAAAGAAGGGTGGATAGAGATCTGGTAGTTAGAAGTGCTTTGGTTTGTTTACATGCGGCCGAGTATGTGCAAAGTGACCACTACCCATATTTTCTGGCCGTAGTTTAAAATTTCTACCTTCAACCTTTGAAAAAAGTGTGATTAAAATACTCCCAAAGGACTGTTTAAGGCCCCCACCGAAGGATTTGGTTCAACGAAAGTTAGGGAAGGTGCTGTGAGAGCAGACATTAACATTACCGCAAATGGGAAATGAAGGAAAATGAAACTGTGACCTGCTGCTATATATAGGTCAGTATGCAACCGCACGTCATGTCTTAGCCAAGCCATTGGCTAAATTGCATCACATGACTACTCTATAACGCTTAAATTTTTATTCAACAATAATTGGATAAAACTAATGAAAAAATGATGGCGGCCTTGTGAATGGCCTATGGAGCTTATTCTCTATTGTAACGCCACCTTCAAATTTCAATTATTCGCTTACGTGGGGATAAAACATAGGCCTACATTGGACAGTTGTTTTGGACCAAATGAACTCTACTCTTTCCATCTAAACTAGTCTAAAGCTTAGGTTTTCTTTCCCTTTAAGTGGAATAAATAAATTTAAAGAAAAAGAGTGAGAGTCCCTCAGTCCAACACAGACGATGCTCCACGGATTCAAATTCCACTCAGATTAAAAGATATTTTTTAAAAACTGTGTAATTCCCACTCGATCGACGTATGTGGAAGAGTTGCCAGACACTCCTCGAAGGCTGGGAGACTGTTCTAGGCCAAAAGCCTATTTTTCTCCTCACTTAATCTGGCAAAGCCACCGTATAATTGAAATAATCTTCAGTGCAGTGTATAACATAAAGCAATCAATCAAACGGTTAACTCTTTGTTCCCCGCATGAACAACGGTTTTTGTCTGAATCACGGGTTAAACAATAATTGGTGTCTTGTACACAAAGAAAGCAACAAAAACAAATCATATCTGATGTATTGATTCCGTTATTACTATCCATACAACCCACCAACACAAACACAATGATGATCCACAAACTGAAGACCAAGATATACAGATATTTAAGGCCAAAAATAAACAAGAAAAGTACTAGTAAAACTGATACCATCCTAGATTTGACCGAATAACGAGAAATGGGTAAAAACTCTCTTAATTCAAAGGAAAAGCAGAAAAATTGAGGGGATCGAACAAAAACAAGTAACAAAAGCGCATAACAAATGCTTATGTCAAAAACAGGTGAACCAAGTTTTCAAACAAACCTCTCACTGTTGAGAAGAAAACTATATCAGGTTTTGCCCACTGAAGTGGAAACTCATGTCTGCATTGTGCAAAATTATGATTAGAACAGAACACAACTGGAATATGTTAATGTAATTTATCGTACATTTAAATGAAAGTACAAATCGGAGAAAACTGGGACAAGGGAGGGGGGAATATTTGAAAGTCAGATACAATCCAAATTTGAAACAAATCCTCAAAATAATAACCAAGATATAGACGGGGCAATAGATAGGGGTAGAATTTGACAATTTGCAGCAACACTGCACAGGGTATTGCGTATATACCAGCCAAGTTTCAAACCTATGAAAGGCCAAACGCGCCATAAATAGCAACGTATTACGTTGCTCTCAAAACACAACACGTTGAAACACAACTCAACGTCAGTACATGAATCGTCCAATCAAAGTGCTTTATTTTTACTTTTAAACCTTCTTACCTTGCTCCGAAAAATTAGAACATGTATTTTAACGTGAACCAGGTTCGTTACGTTGCTCAGAGCAACGCAGTTACTTGTGACTACGTGTAGTATGAAAACCACTACATGTAACTATGAAGACCACTACATGTAGTATGAAAACCGGAAACGTCTTGTTAGACGAAATATGTTAGTTGACCAATCACATAGGCCTATATATGTGGGAAATTTAAACACAACGTACAACCGGAAACAATCTTGCTACGTTGTTACTGCAACTAATGAAAGCGAGTCTTACATATGTATTTGATGTGTGCTATTTCTCCCGCAAAGTGAGACTGTCATTCCAAAACCGAACACTGACTGAAGTCCTCTAAAACCTTTCAACTTTGCGCTTATTGAAGACAAAAAGTAAACAAAACCACGTGCTGTAGACAAAAATGAATGTAGAAACTGACCGATTCTACCTAATGACTAATGTAAGGTTCACTATAAATGTGTGTCTATCTATTTAACTTAAAACAATTTTGAGTTTGGACTGGTTAAAAGTTATTTGTCTTAAAACAATCACTCGATCGAAACTGACGTTGTTGTTGTAACTTGTATAAAAGTAGTATAACTATTAGCCAAAACTTTGACCATACTCAATGAAACGAGAGCTATTGAGTATGGTCAAAGTTTTGGCTATATAAATATAAGTTATAAGTAGGCCTACTGCCTAGTAGTATAAGGTACAATACTCAGTATTACAATTTACATGTAGGCCCTACTTCCTTTAGTTTTTCCTCCCCCACTAAACCTGGCAACACCGCCATATAAATGAACTAATCTTGAGTGCCGCGTAAAACATCAATCAATCAATCAAATCTTTCTATGGCATTTAGAAGTTGACAATTACGAAAGGTGTTATGGATAACAACTTCTTGGTCAGCCGCATTCATGTGTCTCATCCTGTTTTACTTATTTTGCTGGCCAGGCAAATAGTCCGGTTTATTTGGTCACAACGTTTCGATAGTTCTTTGATTTGATAACAATGTAAGAACTACATCGAAACGTTGTCACCCAATAAACCAAGAACTGAAGAAGTGGTTATCCATAAGTAATTATTCACCTTTTTTAATAAAAGTAGTTATCAATAAACTAAACAATTGAAGATAACATGAAAACAGAACTCTCATACGCAATCAAAAGCTTTACTTAAAGAAATAAATAAATAAAGCCGAAAAATGCTTGATAAACGAAATTTAACATCAGGGGGTGTAAGTTTGCTTCTCAGCAGATGGGACTATTGTTTACACTGTACTCAAAATCATTTGGAATAGGTACTTATGCCCAGATTGATTATTTATTGATTAACACCACACCTGAGATTATTTACTGGTGCATGTACATGTATAATTGGGTTGCCAGTTTTAGTGGGAGAGGGGACCACTGGCTTTCAGCTGACACATGGTAACCATTCCACCAGAGGTAATTGTTTGAAAACCTAGTAAGGGTGTTTTCTTTGGACTGGGAGTGCTGTTTAACTACAGTGTATCTAATTTTTTTTAGAGAAATTTACCTGGTGCCAGATGTTAGCTCATATCTATGTGGTAAACGACTCGTAATTAAACAGATTGATTGATATTTTATGCTGCACATAGTCATGCTAATTATAGTTAGAAGACCCTTAATACTTATCTAAGAGATGCTATTACTAGGATTGATTACTAGAAATACCCAGCACCCTCCTAAATCTTAATTTGACAACTGAAATGATTTACACCTTTATTTCATAATTGTGAGAGATAGTAATTATTATAATAGGTGCCCTGGTAATGTTGAAATGTTAACAGGTTTTAACTGGGAAATTACCATGGTCGAGTTGCACAAAACAATCTTAACTAAAGGTACTCTAAGCGAATCTCTACAATAGTTATACAGTACTTATGTCCCATGCTATTGGGATAAGCTAAGAGCACTCAGAAGTTAGAAGTTCACTAATAGCTGCCCAGTGTTCACTGTTAATTACGAGATGTTCACTATAGTAATGATGAGATTGTCGCCAGATGTCCACCAGTATGTACGTGATGTCCACCAATACATGTATCTACAAGATGTCCACTAGTATGTACAAGATGTTCACCAGTATGTACGAGATGTCCACCAGTGTGTACAAGATGTTCACCAGTATGTACGTGATGTCCACCAGTATGTACAAGATGTTCACCAGTATGTACGAGATGTCCACCAGTGTGTACAAGATGTCCACCGGTATGTACGAGATGTCCACCAGTATGTACGAGACGTCCACCAGTATGTACGAGACGTCCATCAATACATGTATGTACACGATGTCCACCAGTATGTATGAGATGTCCACTAGTGTGTACGAGACGTCCACCAGTATGTACGAGATGTCCACCAGTATGTATGTGATGTCCACCAGTATGTATGAGATGCCCACTAGTGTGTACGAGACGTCCACCAGTATGTACAAGACGTCCACCAGTATTTACGATATGTCCACCAGTATGTACGAGATGTTCACCAGTATGTACGAGACGTCCACCAGTATGTACGTGATGTCCACCAGTATGTACGAGATGTCCACTAGTATGTACAAGATGTCCACCAGTATGTACGAGATGTCCACCAGTATGTACAAGATGTCCACCAATATGTATGAGATGTCCACTAGTGTGTACGAGACGTCCACCAGTATGTACAAGACGTCCACCAGTATTTACGAGATGTCCACCAGTATGTACGAGACGTCCACCAGTGTGTACAAAACGTCCACCAGTATGTACGTGATGTCCACCAGTATGTACGAGATGTCCACTAGTGTGTATGAGATGTCTACCAGTATGTACAAGACGTCCGCCAATATGTAGGAGATGTCCACTACCGTGTACGAGACGTCCACCAGTATGTACAAGACGTCCACCAGTATTTACGAGATGTCCACCAGTATGTACGAGATGTCCACCAGTATGTACGAGACGTCCACCAGTATGTACGTGATGTCCACCAGTATGTACAGCACGCCCACCAGTATGTAGGAGATGTCCACTAGTGTGTACGAGATGTCCACCAGTATTTACGAGATGTCCACCAGTATGTACGAGATGTCCACCAGTATGTACGAGACGTCCACCAGTATGTACGTGATGTCCACCAGTATGTACGAGACGTCCACCAGTATGTACGAGACGTCCACCAGTATGTATGTGATGTCCACCAGTATGTACGAGATGTTCACTAGTGTGTATGAGACGTTCACCAGTATGTACGTGATGTTTACCAGTGTGTACGAGACGTCCACAAGTATGTACGAGATGTCCACCAGTATGTACGAGATGTCCACCAGTATGTATGAGATGTCCACCAGTATGTATGAGATGTCCACCTGTATGTACGAGACGTTCACTAGTAATTACAGGTCGTTCATTAGTAATTACAAGACGTTCACTAGCAATTACAGGTCGTTCACAAATAATTACAAGACGTTCACTAGTAATTACGGGCAACTACAAAAGTAATGTGTACCACTCTGGAATTGATGTTTATCATCCTTGAGAAAATTTATTTCCGATGTGCAAATTAATTTACACCCATTTGAATCTTTTTACCATTTGTATTAAATAGGTCTGGTTAATATTTGTCTGCTTTACGCAGAACATTCTCTCAAGTCAGACAATGCTGTAGATTCATTACAAGACATAATTTATTCAGAGGTGCAAATTAATTTCTGCATGGGTTCATATTAATTTCCAAAAGGGTGCAAAGTTAAGTTTTACATGTGTGAAAAATAATTTCCACATGGATGTAAATCATTGCTCACACAGATGCTAACTAATTTAGGTATGGCTGCCGGAAATATATCCACATGGGTATCAATTGTTAATTTCAAAACAATTAATACAACAAATAAAGCAAATTATTAAAAAGGCTAATTATGCTCTCTTTGAATGACTTAATATTATCATTACAACCAGTGCCTATGAAAACAAGTTTTTAATTTCTAATTTGAAACCTCATGCCACTTCAACGCCTATAAAAAAGGTGGCCTTTTAATATTTTGTTAAATAGCATTCTCTCTTCTTCTGAACACATTACACTGAAGTAACAAAGAAGATCAGTTCATAATGTTTATTGTTTGTCAAATTGTCAGTTCATATAGTATTAAAGATTTGTAAAATTCAGATGAACAAATGAATGAAGCCAAGGACAATATTAATCAACCACCAAAGAAAATAGATATATATATTTATGACACCATTCAATGAGCGGAGCGTAAAAGAAAAACTGTCTCGAAAAGTTCCCTGCAACACCTAGCTTTGGTAGGGTTCAATGTTGTGAGACAGCTCAGATGATTGATTACTAGAACTACCCAGCACTCTCCTAATTTGACGACTTAAATAATCTATTCTAGAAAAACCCTGAATCAATTCTAAACAACTGTTTTTTTTTATCAATCCTGAAGTTTACTTTTATTTTTACCAAATGTATTCAAGCTTTGATTAGTGACCAGGCAAAATTTATTTTGGGACGGGACCGGTGTATTTAAGAAGGGACCAGGATTTTTTTTCACACATTTTATACAGGGTTCAAGTTTTTTTTACGGTTATGAACAACAAGACAAATTTTGTTATGGTTAATAGACATTTTGGCCATTAGATGTTAATCTCTGACTATACACTATTTTCTTAAACATTTACCATAATCAAATTAAATGTGAAGTAAACCAGGGCCATCCCAACATATCCTTTTTCCAGCTTATGATAATTTGAAATGGGTGTCTTACAAGTGACATAGGAAAAGCCCTGTTTCACCATATAATTTAAGTAAAACACTCTATTTGGTTAAAAAATTAGATGTTAAATTCATTGCATGAGTGTATTTACATTGATAGGATTGGGACCAAGTGATGGCCATTGACAATCCGGAAACACAATTTTTCTATAGGTAACATTGGAATAGACACACATTTTTTTAATTCCTTCATTTGGTTGTTCTTAGTACCTCTAAGAATCCCCAAATCTCAATCAGAAATAACATAGAAGATAAACACACTCAATTCGAGTATAACTTTAGCTTTATTGCTCCATATAAAATAAAATTTCCTCGCACTGTTCTCAAAAAACCTATTTGTCTTGAACGCCATCAATTCGTTGATAGCTATTTTGGACACTCTACTGGAGATACTGAATAAACGTATAGGCCTATGTCCCCCGCATCAAAACCCCTATCACACATCCATGTTCTTAATAGGCCCATTGTCCATGGGGATTTCAGGGATAAATGCAGCATGGTTACAGTATTGAGCAATATGATTGGTACAATCCAGGAAATATTTGACAAAATAGCTCATCCTCTCCAACATAGTTATTTGTTTCTGTCCAAAACGTTTTTTTTTTTTCAACAGGAACCCATCAACAACTTTATGGACATCCTTCAACAAAAAGAAAAAAAGAGGATTTATTGACTCTTTAAATAAATTCATAGCATAGGTTAGAGGAAGAAAAACTAAGGATAAGTTAGTATTGTTCCATATCAAACAGTAGTGCATCTCTTCTGTTTCATTGTGAGGGGGGCTAGAGAGCTCAGTTGGTTAGAGCGATATTACCTCTGTTCAAGACAGGCCTTCAATCGATGCGGCGCAGGTTCGAATCCCACCCAGGGTAAATAAACAATGACAAATTTCTGATTAGACTTTTCACTCGATCGTCATATGTAAAAAAGTTGCCAGGTGCCCCCGGGCAAATAGTCCGGTTTCCTCACCCACTTATCCTGGCTATGTCCCCATATAAAAGAAATAATCTTTCAAGAGTGCAGCCCAAAATATCAATCAATCATTGTGTTAACTAGTTCGCAATATGTTAAGTGGAATGGAGTTATTCTGATACGCTCGCACGGGCTTCTTCAAGACCACCATAACTTATTGGTGGTGTATTGGTACACGGGTTAAGCCCGTGTGAGCGTATCAGAATAACTTCAATCCACTCAACATATTACGGACTATGTGTTATCAGTTAACCTAATAGGTATAAAATATTGGTGAAAAAAAGAACGAAATTTTTCACTTTAAAAACAAGAGCAGAAATGGTGATTGGTCAAACATGTTTGATAAGCTATAAGTTTTGGCGTTTTTTGGTTTAGCTTTCTCATTTTGATTATTTTCAAATATAATTATAAGGATAAATCTGAAAATTAAATTGAAGACAGTTGACGAGTTGTAATGGTAGACTACTTCACTAAAGTAAAGATCTTACTCCGTTATTTGATAATTCTGACATCTATGGTCGTCCACCTGGTAGGCCTACCGACCAATAAATAAATATCCAAACATAAATAACTAGGTACCTGTAGTGTACCGGGGTAGGCATTTAATATTAGGCCTATTGAATTAGTAATGGTCTACTTAAACAATTTCCACTTATTCGATTCTCATATTTTACTGACTGAATACATTACAAATACACCATGTAGGGACATTTTTATTAATACAGGATAGGCTTACTTGTAAATAAAGTGAGTATTTACTTACCAATAGACCTACCTTCAAGCTTCACATTTCATCACTCACTTATAATATTCAAAATCGTAGCAGTTGCTTTGTCCAAAAATTATGGCAAAAAGCTGTTTCATGGTCAGCAGTTACACTTAACGTGCTACACTTTACAACTTTATTGGCCACCACAACATCAACATACATGTAGGCCTACTTAGACGATAGAGTTTGGATATTTCCAGCTTAGGTTGTTGTTGTTTTAACTTTCGATATACAGATGACAGTCTCACTTTGCGGGAGAAATCACACACATCAAATACATATGTAAGACTCGCTTTCATTGGTTCCAGAGCAACGTAGCAAGATTGTTTCCGGTTGTACGTTCTGTTTAAATTTCCCGCGCATATAGGCCTATGTGATTGGTCAACTAACACAATTCGTCTAACAAGACGTTTCCGGTTTTCATACTACATGTAGCGGTTTTCATGAAGTCCTAAGGATCTGCGTTGCTCTGAGCAACGTGACGAACCTGGTTCACGCTAGATTACATGTTCTAAGATTTCGGAGCAACGTAAGGAGGTTTAAAAGTAAAAATAAAGCACTTTGATTGGACGAATCATATACTCATGTTGCGTTGTGTTTCGACATGTTGTGTTTTGAGAGCAACGTAATACGTTGCTATTTATGGCGCGTTTGGCCTTTCATACAAACCAACCCTGACAATACAAACCAAGATATGACTAGGACAGGCAGTCTGGGCGGAAGCCTTGAACACTTCTATAAAAGATGGATTTCTGTGACATCTGACTCGGAAATTCTTGATTTTGTCAACACATCGAGTTTTGAACAGAAACATTTTCGAACATTTTCGCTTGAACAGAAAAATAACTACCATTCATAAAAATGCTTCGAAAAGGCCCATACCTTGATTTATTACATATCATTTTTCTAAGTAAATATGATTATACATGTCAAACGGAATTCTAATTACAACTATGTCAAGAATAGTTTGGTATAGGTTTTAGAAACAAACTATGGATGATTAAAATTGACCCGACCTGCCTAATGAAAAGAAATTCAGTTATGTAGAGGAAATCATCATCGATAATGAAATCTCTAAACTTGTTTTGAAAGTTGTCATTAAGCCTACAATCCATGAAAATGGGGAATTCATATCCAGTATTTTTGTCCGACCGAAAAAGGATGGATCACACAGAATGATTCTGAACGAAAGGTTACATACTCAGTACTTAAAGTACATATTAGGCTTACCAAGAGGGACCTCCAACATGATTGTTTACTCTGAATTTGGTAGATTGGTTCATATTCAAGGAAGGGTTGTTAAATTTTGGTCCAAATCATTTCCGACCAAAAAAGCTTTATGTATAAACTTTATAGACAACAGTCAATGTCATTTACCAGGCTGATATCAATTTATAATTGGAGAAAGAAACTGAAAAATAGTTTAAACATGAATGTTTTTGGTATATTACATGTTATAGAAAAATGTTCAAATGTTGATTACTTACAGTTTAAGCAAACAATTAAGGATAGTTTTATACAAACTTGGTGTGATAGTATCAAGTCGTTTTCTTTCATACAAATTATTAGTTACCGATTTTGTACAAGCAAAACATCTAATTTTTTTTGTGTGAAATCGCATGGAAAGTTGTAAAATCCGTGGGTCGTTTCCGTTGTGGGTATCATGGGCTAACTGTTGAGAAAGGAAGGCACTTAAATATACCATATAATGACCGGCTGTCAATTTTGTGACATGGGCATAGTTGAAAACGAGTATCACTTTTTATTATGCTGTCTGGCCTTATGGGATATACAGGGGGCCTCCGTGGCTCAGTAGATAGAGCGTTGGACGTTCAATCCGAACAGCCTTCCACCAATGGGTCGCGGGTTCGAATCCCACTCAGACCAAAAGTTGGAAAATTTTCTGACTGGGTTTTCACTTGAACGACCTACGTGGGATGATTGCCAGTTACCAACGGAAGGTCGTGGGTTTCCTCCGGGCATAGAACCCGGTTTCCTCGGTTTCCTCCCACAATAAAACGCCATATAAGTGAAATTATCTTGAGCGCGGCGTAAAACACCAAACAATCAATCAAACTTATGGGATATACGAAGTAAATATTTTAAGACATACTTCCTTTCATGGCCGTCAATTTACAAGTTTCGGGTTCTAACGAACCCTTGTTCAAAAATCAAAATAATAACTCTTGGAAAATATTTGTTAGAGGCTCTATCCTATGGAAGTATTATTCTTGGTCTATAAGGTATAATTACTTGGAACCAACTATGTAATTGAAAACTAAGCTTTAATGCATAACCAGTACTTGCATCTGTATTGTTTTAAGGGTAAAAAAGCCAAATGGCTTATCCTGCAATAAAATTGAAATAAAAATTGAATTTGAAACAATTGAATAAGTTTGTATCTTATCACCACTTTAAAATGGACACGATATGGATTGCTGACTCCCAGCTGCTACATGGCATCTGTTGATTTAAAGGATGCATATTACAGTTCCTGTTGCCGATCAACATCAAAAATATTTGAAGTTTTCTTGGAAGGGACAATTGTACAAATATGTTTGCTATCCTAACGGGCTAGCAAGCTGCCCAAGGAAATTTACTAAACTTTTGAAGCCTTTGATTAGCTCCTTGCATAAACACGGTCATACATGACTGGATATATAGACGATACGCTACAATTTGGCGAATCCCCACAAGGTTGCATTAATAACATCATAGACACAATTTTGCTTGTCGACTCGATGGGGTTTGTTGTTCATCCTGAAAAGTCTATGTTACTACCATCCAGATGTATAACATATTTAGGTTTCATATTGAATTCAAAGGACATGAAACTATTCGTATGTCCCAAATTTCATTGTATTGAGCAGAGATGGTCTCAATTTTAAGACACCTTTGAGAAATCGGCATATAATGGGATGGCTACATAACGATACATTTTCAGGGGAAATTAAAAACGGTAGATAAAGCAGAAGGGGCTGTATTTATACCGTTGATGGATCAGAATGGATGTTGAAACGTACGTTTTATGCTAATGCTTGAAAAGCCTTAAATGTTGACCCAACTTTAGATTTGTTTACTTCCAGAACATACTATTTAGGAAGTATAATAAGGCAAGGCTAGGTGCAGGGTGGAGATCCTAAAAAAATATGGGATTCGGTCTGTTGACAAAAGACCGATACATGTAAGATGTTTTTGTTTGGGGGACAAAATTTGTCCAGTGATCAAATTCTGTTCGAGACCCCCACAACGGCAGCGGAAAGCATGAGTTGATTGATGTTTTAGGTACCCCCGATCTTCCGATGGCAACGATTTCATGAAAGGCTAGCAAATGAAAATCGAGTGAACGATTGAACGACATTTGAACCCATTTACCGATCGATGTAAGGCATCATAAAATGTCACCCCAAACAACTAAATGCAGGAAGTCACGAAATATAATTGAAGACAATAGAATAATTCAATGTCGATCCGAACTTGTACCTGTCTACATATATAACATATATACAAGCTGCAATTTGCAGGAACAAGAAAGTTATTGTATCATGAATAATTCTAGTGCTTTGATTAATAAATTAATAACATTTCACCCCAAAATACGATGATTAAAACATTTCTTGAAGCTGATCGTAGCAATCCAAACCCCCCACCCACCTATGGTCTTTCTGATTAAAGAAAGGCACCTTGGTTCGTTCGCAAATATTCGTGAATTATCGTTGCTTTCCGCCAGATTTCTAAAAATAACCTTTAAAAGTACGGCTCGAGCTTTGAGCGGCGGTAAACATGGAGAAGTAAAGCGCCACTCAATGCTTGCTTGCGGCTAGCACCCACTGCTGGGCCACTGCTTATAGTGTGGCCGCTTCAATCTGAAACACATGTAATGTTTTTCACAGCGCAGCTACAGCGCGGCTCAAAGCTCATAGTGTTGCCTCGGCTTAAAAGTACCTCAAGAAACTAAATCCCGTTTCTCATCTATCTTTGAAACAACTTACTTTAAAATTGACCATGCTTTTAGTTCTCCTAAGTGGACCAAGGTGCCAGAGTGTGCATACATTTTTAAATTCTTCTTTGAAGGTTTATACATCATCATGCGTTTTTGCTTTGAACGATCTGTTGTAACACATGTGGAGTATAAAGCATATATCGATGACAGCTCACTTTGTGTAATTCTGTGTCTCAAGGAGTATATTAAGAGGACAGAAGTACTCAGGGGGAGAAACTCTCAGTTATTATTAAGTTATACAAAGCCCCATAAGCCTGTATCCAAAGAGATTGTAAGCCGGTGGGTTAAAAATGTTCTTGGGTTATCAGGAATTGATATGTCTGTATATAGAGCACATGGTGTGCGTTCGGCGTCGACGTCTGCTGTGAAATCTAGAGGTGTCAGCCTGCAAGTTATTTTGGACTTTGCCGGGTGGAGTAGTCACAAAACATTTGCTAAATATTACGACAGATATTGTCCACGGGATTAGAATTGTTGTCCAATGCCTAATAGGCATACTGGTATGACCTACTCATTTCTCTTCGAAGTTAGGAGTACAGAGTCTCTATTTCCCGTTCAGAAGTTTTTTTCTTTGAAAGTTCGTGAAGTCTAAATGGCTAAAATCCAGTAGTTCCTCTTATTAGTTTAACGTAGTACACAAATAGTGTTATTCCGAAAAACGAAAACTTCATATTGACTCAATATTTCGACTTTTATTCAGTCATCATCAGTAGTGAGGTGCATTAGCAACAACATTGGTATATATACAGGTAAAAAACAAACAGATTAAGCAGTGACAAACATATTTACAGATTTACAAACTTTAGGTGCTTTGAATCCACTGTTTAAAGGGGCATGAGCTGCCAAAATGTTGATATTTTGACGTTAAAACAGAATGCTGAAATTATTGCCTATTTTTCTCAAATGGTAGAATTCAGAAGCTTTTTAATGCTTCTAGTCTCGAAAATGTACGATAACGTACTGTTTTGAACTAACTTTGGCTTTCAATGAATGAATGGTCGTCCCGGTTATTTAAATTTTGTTTACTTTTGAACACGTTTTAGGTTAATACAGGCCACATACTGTATGGATTTTTCTCATTCCAACGCCAATGATTTAGTTTTTCGATAGCCTTCAAAGCCTCTTACTGTCGTGACGATCAGAAGTTATGAAAAAAATTTTGGCAGCTCATGCCTCTTTAAGATAGGGCTGTTTCCTCTAATACACAGAGCTTCTCTGAACAGGATGTCTGACCAGTGATAACAAGATTTATCAATAATTACAGTGTTAATAAGAATAAAGTCGCAAAGTATAGGTGGACTAAGGTCATTTAAATTGTCTGGTAATGATTGTAAGTTTTTCAAAAAAATAAATTCTTCACAATTAGAAACATGATTAAAATTTCACTGTTTTTATTTGGACTGCTATGTTCTTTAATTCTTGTAATAAGACATCGGTCAGTTTTACCAATGTAGTCTGAGCCACATGCTGGTCACGTAAATTTATAAATAACTGAGCTTTTGTAATGTTTATGGGTCGGAACTTTAGTGTTTGTAAAAAGTTAATTTTGGTGGTCTGCCATTGGAAAACAAAGTTGACGGATTTCATTAATAATTTACGAATTTTAGATATAGATTATTTTAACAATAAATTCTCCCTTTTTCCCAATGTATGGGAGTCTCATCCAAATTTTATCAAGTTTCTCATCAGATTCTTTATTTTAGGACCAAATTTAGGCATGCATTTTCTTAGCAGTTGTTGAGCAGTAGACTTACGATATCCAGTCCATGATAAAAACTTTAAAATGTTCTTACATTCAGGATAATTCATCAGAACAAATTCTGAAGGCTCTATAAATCAGCGATCTAACCCAAGCTGTTTTCCTTACCCATGGTTCATAAATGTCAAAATGTATATACTGTCCAGTATTTGTTGGTTTTCTGTATATTGTGGTGGAAGAAGATGGAAATGATATATCTAAAAAACGAACAGCGTTATTATATTATGACAAATGTACAAGATGGCGGACAGGTAGTACGTGCTTGTAAAATGCTCCGATCAATGATTGTATTTTTACTGTAAAATGTTAGTCTATCATCATTTTATAATGTATGTTGCTCTATCTTGTACTCGTATAGAATCACACTGTATTTATCGTGGTAAAATGTTCAGAAACTTATCGTAAATGAGCAACAATTTCACTAATGTACTGTGGACGGACCATTTGAACTGTGCCTGTTGTGTTGTGTTGACTGTTCTATTGTTCTACTGTTCTACACTGTATACTGTATATAGCTACAACTCAATCAATCGAACTGCGACTCACTCATTCCAAGGCTTTTGTACGTTTTGCTCTTATTATGCCCAGTTCAAAGAAACGTCAGAAAAGAAATATGATATCCTCACAAAGCAGTGTAGATGAATCCATATCTCCCGGTTCACCTGGCGCTACACTTAGTAATACCAATGATCTAAGTACTACCGACACGCCATGCCAACCTACAATTCAGACCCAACTAAGTGTAATTATGTCCAAACTTGACGATATGATCACAACACAGACACTAGAACAACATTGACACAGTACAGAAGAGAAAATAGAAGACAAACTCAACATTTTACTAAAGAAACAAGAATCCAGGATATTTCAACTTGAACAAGACAATGACAGCTTGAAAGAAGATGTTAAATCAATGGCATATGAGTTAGAAATTAAACAGGACCAGATTGATAAAATAAGCAGTAAGCTAACGGAGATGACAATAAAACATAATGATTTGGAACAACACGGGGGATTAAATAGTATAAGGATACATGGTTTGGAGGATGATTGTAAGAACGAAACTGCAGAATATGCAGTATAGGTAATATGTACTGTGAACAATACATTAGATATGAATTTAACATCTAATGACATTGACCTTGCCCACAGACTGAAGAAGACTTAACACCTCCGAACCAATCACTTCTTAAAGCTTGTGCTAACCACCCTCTGGTTGAGTCGGCGTGGTCTAGAGACGGGAACATCTTTGCTAAAAATCTGAGTGGGGTTATCAAGCAAATAAAATCAGAATCCTTACTGAAAACCCTATGTTAATCCCTGCGACTACATATATTTTCACTCGCATCTAAATCTGTCTAAATGTTACCCTTTAACTTGTGTTTTTTGTGTGCGTTCACCGTTGGATTTCCTATGTGACTGTGACAAATGTTTTATTTCTGTTCATTGTTGGATTACTTATGCTACATGTATGTTTTGCGTCTGTTCATCGTTGGATTACTTATGCTACATGTATGTTTTGCGTCTGTTCATTGTTGGATTACCTATGCTACATGTATGTTTTGTGTCTGTCCATCGTTGAATTCATTGCCTCCTTTACATGTGCGTGTGTTTTACTTCTGTGCATCGTTGGATTACTTATGTTCAATGTGTCTTTTGTGTCTGTTCATCGTTGGATTACTTATGTTCAATGTGTCTTTTGTGTCTGTCCATCGTTGGATTACTTATGTTCAATGTGTCTTTTGTGTCTGTTCATCGTTGGATAATTTATGCTACGTGTATGTTTTGCCTCTGTTCATCGTTGGATTACTTATGCTACATGAATGTTTTGTGTCTGTCCATCGTTGGATTACTTATGCTACATGTATGTTTTGCGTCTGTTCATCGTTGGATTACTTATGCTACATGAATGTTTTGTGTCTGTCCATCGTTGGATTACTTATGCTACATGTATGTTTTGCGTCCGTTCATCGTTGGATTATTTATGTTCAATGTGTCTTTTGTGTCTGTCCATCGTTGGATTACTTATGTTCAATGTGTCTTTTGTGTCTGTTCATCGTTGGATTACTTATGCTACGTGTATGTTTTGCCTCTGTTCATCGTTGGATTACTTATGCTACGTGTATGTTTTGCCTCTGTTCATCGTTGGATTACTTATGCTACATGTATGTTTTGCGTCCGTTCATCGTTGGATTATTTATGTTCAATGTGTCTTTTGTGTCTGTCCATCGTTGGATTACTTATGCTACATGTATGTTTTGTGTCTGTTCATCGTTGGATTACTTATGCTACATGTATGTTTTGCGTCCGTTCATCGTTGGATTACTTATGTTCAATGTGTCTTTTGTGTCTGTCCATCGTTGGATTACTTATGCTACATGTATGTTTTGTGTCTGTTCATTGTTGGATTACTCATGCTACATGTATGTTTTGTATCTGTTCATTGTTTGATTACCTATGCTACATGTATGTTTTGTGTCTGTTCATTGTTGGATTACTAATGCTACATGTATGTTTTGTGTCTGTTCATCGTTGGATTACTTATGCTACATATATGTTTTGTGTCTGTCCATCGTTGGATTACTTATGCTACATGTATGTTTTGTATCTGTTCATTGTTGGATTACCTATGCTACATGTATGCTTTGCGTCTGTTCATCGTTGGATTACTTATGCTACATGTATGTTTTGTGTCTGTCCATCGTTGAATTCATTGCCGCCCTTACATGTGCGTGTGTTTTACTTCTGTGCATCGTTGGATTACTTATGTTCAATGTGTCTTTTGTGTCTGTTCATCGTTGGATTACTTATGCTACATGTATGTTTTGCGTCTGTTCATCGTTAGATTACTTATGCTACATGTATGTTTTGTGTCTGTCCATCGTTGAATTCATTGCCGCCCTTACATGTGCGTGTGTTTTACTTCTGTGCATCGTTGGATTACTTATGTTCAATGTGTCTTTTGTGTCTGTTCATCGTTGGATTACTTATGCTACATGTATGTTTTTTGTCTGTTCATTGTTGGATTACTTATGCTACATGTATGTTTTGTGTCTGTTCATTGTTGGATTACTAATGCTACATGTATGTTTTGTGTCTGTTGATTGTTGGATTACTAATGCTACATGTATGTTTTGTGTCTGTTCATCGTTGGATTACTTATGCTACATGTATGTTTTGCGTCTGTTCATCGTTGGATTACTTATGCTACATGTATGTTTTGTGTCTGTCCATCGTTGAATTCATTGCCGCCCTTTATATTTATGGACACTAAAACACACGGGCACAGGGAAAATCTTCTTGTCTAAAATAACCACGGAGACAAGTTTCTAATTGTGTTAAAAATAGGTATATCATTTAGACCTTTATACCCCATCATAAATTGTTGTAATAAAGTAAACCTATGATATTTCATTAGGTTGACGACTGACAGGAGCTTGGCCTTAGTCAGTAGAATTTTCTGGAACACTTTGTATTACATTGACAATGCTTACGCATCTTAAGCTATAGTAAGAATATCGTCAGACTATATATTAAGCCCCCCCCCCATACCCTTTCCCAGAAAACCTAGGTAGAAGGCAGACAGGGGAGTTTAGCCCTGACCAGTATGTCTTTAAAACTCTTGTTCTTTTTATAAGCAATGACTGGCCTTTGGGTCAGAGGTCGAGCAAGTTTACTTTGAAGTAGTTTGTATTCTTCTACTATAATCTTGGCCATAGCGATGCTAGCTTTGTTATACTGAAACACAAATGGTATTATAGTTTTTTCACGACATCTTCCGGGGTCCAAGTTCAAACCCAAAGGATAAATAGTTTGTAATGTTTGAATCCAAAAACTTTCCCTTTCCAAACGTTTGTGCTTGGTATCTGCAGCGGAAGTGAGAAATGGGATTTTCTCAATAGGCATGATTTCAAAATGGTCCTTGACCGAATGACCTTGAGTATTGAAATGTTGTGCCACGGGTACATCATGTTTAAGTCTTATACTAGATAAATGGTTGGCTGCTCTTTGTCGTAGAGAATTCTGAGTTTCTCCGACGTACTGTTTGCGACATTTGTTGCCCTTAATACATGTGCGTGTGTTTTACTTCTGTGCATCGTTGGATTACTTATGTTCAATGTGTCTTTTGTGTCTGTTCATCGTTGGATTACTTATGTTCAATGTGTCTTTTGTGTCTGTTCATCGTTGGATTACTTATGCTACATGTATGCTTTGCGTCTGTTCATCGTTGGATTACTTATGCTACATGTATGCTTTGCGTCTGTTCATCGTTGGATTACTTATGCTACATGTATGTTTTGTGTCTGTTGATTGTTGGATTACTTATGCTACATGTATGTTTTGTGTCTGTCCATCGTTGGATTACTTATGCTACATGTATGCTTTGCGTCTGTTCATCGTTGGATTACTTATGCTACATATATGTTTTGTGTCTGTCCATCGTTGAATTCATTGCCTCCCTTACATGTGCGTGTGTTTTACTTCTGTGCATCGTTGGATTACTTATGTTCAATGTATGTTTTGTGTCTGTCCATCGTTGGATTACTTATGCTACATGTATGCTTTGCGTCTGTTCATTGCTGGATTACTTATGCTACATGTATGTTTTGTGTCTGTCCATCGTTGGATTACTTATGCTACATGTATGCTTTGCGTCTGTTCATCGTTGGATTACTTATGCTACATATATGTTTTGTGTCTGTCCATCGTTGAATTCATTGCCTCCCTTACATGTGCGTGTGTTTTACTTCTGTGCATCGTTGGATTACTTATGTTCAATGTGTCTTTTGTGTCTGTTCATCGTTGGATTACTTATGCTACATGTATGTTTTGCCTCTGTTCATCGTTGGATTTCTTATGGTAAATGTGTATCTTGTGTCTGTTTCATCGTTGGAGTTCCAGTGTGATTTTTACCTGTGATATATTTCTTTTCAACTTAGGATTCTTACGTGCGCTACATTTGTGTATTATCATTTTTGAAGTACGCTGCTTGTGTATTGTTTCTGTTCATCGTTGGAATTGATTTGTCTTGCCTTGCCCATACTTTTACATTCTAATTATTTCCCCCGTTTTTTTTTTACTTGTAATCAGCTAATTCAATCCCTAATTTTGTATCCACTTACAACTTTTTCTCAACCCTTCTTTCGTCTATGATTATCAGACTAATTTATGCTTGAAACTGGGTCGGAGCAAACCCTTGGTCTGTCAAAACATCACTCTTCCCATAGTGATGTTTTTCGTGTTCTCTTTTTTCTTGTATATACATGCTTATTATTTATGTTTGGCAAATTTTCTTACTGGGTTTTCACTCGAACGACCTATGTGGGATGGTAGCCAGTTACCAGCGGAAGATCGTGGGTTTCCTCCGGGCACAGAGCCCGGTTTCCTCCCACAATAAAACTGACAACGCCGCCATATAAGTGAAATAATCTTGAGCGCGGCGTAAAACACCAAACAATCAATCAATCAATTATTTATGTTTATCCTTATCCAACTGTATTATATTGTATTACCACGTGGTGCCAGATCGTTTTACTTTATTATACAATGTCAACCTATAATGCTGATATATCCACTCTTGAGGACCCTAATAATTTAGAAAATGTACAACTATTTCAACATCTTCCTTACTATAATGACGACCTTAATGAATTACCTCCCTTAAACCCTCAACCCACAACCACACATCTATTTGATCTTGATGTAATTGAAACCATGTGTTTTAATCCTATAGAACTGAACCAAAGCAATTACTGTAAGACAGCTACAGACGATAATGAGATAGAGCAACGGCACTGGTCAACAATACATTCTAACCAATCCAAATATTTTTCTGAACAAGACCTTACAAACCACTTATTATCTACAAGTGATTCACTTTCCACATTTTATATGAATGCACGAAGTCTCCCAAAACATCATGACGAAATAGCTGGTCTATTAAATAATTTTAATCACAAATCTACAATAATAGGTTTTACAGAAAGCTGGTTAAATCCCTCCACAGAGCATTTATATCAATTTCATGACTATAAACCATTTTCTCTCCCTCGTAGTGACAGACAAAGGGGTGGGGTTGTTCTATTTATACACCTGAAAAGTCTTACAAAACCTCTCAACCAGTCAGACCAGAAAAGAATAAGAAGCACTGTTTGTTGAAATTGTCCACTGCAGTACAACATATATTGTCGGCATTATTTACAGACCCCCTGGAAACAATATAAATTTATTCAATGGCCATCTTTTCAACAACCTTCAAAGTATCCCATCTTCCAGTAAATGTATCATCTTAGGTGACTTTAATATTGACCTCTTTAAAGTTAACTCACATAAACCCTCCCAATATTTCTTATGCCAATTAAAATGTCATTACTTCTTCCCATATGTGACAAAACCAACGCGAGTAACATCCAGATCGTTTTGCAATTTTCACGAAGATCACATACTAACAGGATTACTAATAACTGATATAACAGACCATTTTCTCATCATTCACGTTCATAGATCTTCATCAGTCAATACACAATCTCACACCATTAACAAATCTATAACCTTTCGCAAAATGACAGACAAAAGTACATTTAAAAGTACATTAGAAAACTCAAACTGGGACGAAATTTTAAACCAAAAAAATTTAAACGATGCATTCATTTCTTTCAACGACAAAATTTCTGCTTTATATGACCAGTGCTTCCCAGTAATAACTTTGACTCCACCAAAATGTCCTATAAGTAAACCTTGGATAACTCCAGCAATATTGAAATCAATCCACCCCAAAAATAAACTGTATCGTGATCAACTTAAATATAACCATTCTCTAATAAAACTAAACTACTGTTCATATCGCAACAAATTAAATAAACTGTTATCGTATTCGCGCAAATCCTATTTTGAAACTCAGTTTAATAAAGTTAATAATGAAATAAAAGGGACATGGAAAGTACTCAATCAACTCGTGCATCGAAAAAATCAATCAGTTCTTCCGGACTCATTTAATCTACCGCCGTCTTCCAATGATTTTTCATATTTTTTCATCAATGGAATAGAACAAGTTCCATTGGAACTTTACTCCCCCCTTCTATACTCACTATAACTTCTGTACTGCCTCACTGATTTTATGGTGAATAAAAATCAAATCAAAAATTATCTACAAATTCCTCTTTGGTAAAATTAAAAGAAGGATGAAAAGAGTTAAGCTTAGCTAAAATATTTTCAAATTCGCAAGGCTTGGCAAGAACAAGAGTATCATCCACATATCTAATATAAAATTTTATCAAGTCAGAGGCTATCAATCTATCAACTATTGTTAGTTCCAATTCCGTGAGAATGATGTTGGCTAAAACCGGACCTAGAGATGAACCCATAGCTAGACCATCAATTTGTTGGTACATTTGGTTCTTGACTGAAAACGGGGTTCTCATACATGTATCTTTAATTAACTTTTTAAGCGTGTTTCTCTTCAGGTTAGTGGTGACAACATTATCTTTATAAATACGCTTGAGTATCACATCAATTGGCTTGCTCAGGGGGACATTGGTGAATAGAGATTGGACGTCAAAAGAGATAAGGCGGTAACCTTCATCAAAAAGTTTTTGTGGGATTTGTCTTATTCTCTGGACGGCATCAAAGGAGTCAATAACAGAGTTGGAGTTGGGTCAATGGATTAAGGTAAGAAGCCAAGTATTTACCTACACCATAATAGGTAGTTCCTGTGGTATCAATGATGGGCCGGAAAGGAGGGATAATATCATAATCTTTAACTAATTAGTGTCTTTAAGAAAGTGGGTATAACAGTATTCTCGTTATTTTGGGATTACACTTTCTCGAAAATATGGTAGAAATTCTTCTACCGATTTTTGGGTGACGCCCGAAACGGGAATCGAACCCAGGTCCCAGAGTCCCAGAGTCCCAGAGTGTAATCCCAAAATAACGAGAATACAATATCATAATCCTTATGAATTTTGGGGAGGCCATGTGCTCGGGCTGGTCTAGTTGACATAGGCCTAATAATGTTAAGTTCTTCATCTGAAATTTCACCACGTTTACGTAGGGTGTACAAATAAGCCTAAATTGTGCTGAGCTGTGTGTGTGATAAGTGGATCGACGGTTAACTTACGAAATTTTCGATAATCAGAGAAAAGATGGGTTAGTGTTTCGTAGTAATCATTCCATTTCATTAATACACCACTGCCTTTGTCTGGTTTCATAATTGCATATTTTGTCTCAAACACTTGATGCGTTTTGAGTCCGTTTGAAGTCTCATATATGAGAACCCCTTTTTCAGTCAACAACCAAATGTACCAACAAATTGATGGTCTAGCTATGGGTTCATCTCTAGGTCCGGTTTTAGCCAACGTCATTCTCACGGAATATTAATTAACAATAGTTGATAAATTGAAAGTCTCTGACTTAATACAATTTTATATTAGATATGTGGATGACACTCTTGTTCTTGCCAAGCATTGCGAATTTGAAAATTTGAAAATTTGAGCTAAGCTTAACTCTTTTCATCCTTCTATTAATTTTACCAAAGAGGAATTTGTAGATAATAACGCTGTTCATTTTTTAGATATATCATTTTCATCTTCTTCCACCACAATATACAGAAAACCAACAAATACTGGACAGTATATACATTTTGACAGTTATGAACCATGGGTAAGGAAAACAGCTTGGATCGCTGATTTATAGAGCCTTCAGAATTTGTTCTGATGAATTATCTTTTAATACTGAATGTAAGAACATTTTAACGTTTTTATCATGGAATGGGGATATCGTAAGTCTACTGCCCAACAACTGCTAAGATAATGCATGCCTAAAAATAAAGAATCTGATGAGAAACTTGATAAAATTTGGATGAGACTCCCATACATTGGGAAAAGAGGAGAATTCATTGTTAAAAATCTATATCTAAAATTCGTAGATTATTAATGAAACCCGTCAACTTTGTTTTCCAATTTATTTTTTTGAAAAACTTACAATCATTACCAGACAATTTAAATGACCTTAGTCAACCTACACTTTGCGACTTAATTCTTATTAACACTGTAATTATTGATAAATCGTATCACTGGTCAGACATCCTGTTCAGAGAAGCTCTGTGTATTAGAAGAAATAGCCCTGTCTTAAACAGTGGATTAAAAGCATCTAAAGAACTTATTTCGATGAACTATGTCCTAATTCTTAAGATAAGACTGTCTGCACCTCTTTGTTAATATCCCCTAGCCATGCCAGTTAGATCCTGCTGTTTCCCCTAATCTGTTTCTTTATCTGTTTTGTCAACGTGTATATGTAATAATGATAATAAGTTTGTAAATCTGTAAGGCCACTGATTAATCTGTTTGCTTTTTACCTGTATATATACCAATGTTTTTGCTAATGTACCTCACTCCTGATGATGACTGAATAAAAGTCGAAATATTGAGTCAATATGAAGTTTTCGTTTTTTGGAATAACACTACTTGTGTACTAAATGATTAAATAATAAAGTGTTGGCTTTTAAAGCTTAGATTTCAGAAGAAATCACATGGTATTTTGTGTGGTTGTTTTTTATCGGGAAGTTACACGTTGTTGGGTGAACCCTGTACCTTTTTCGCTCTCTTGATCACATCGCTTTCAAGTCTCACATGATTTTGGAGTGACTCATTAATGACGTAGTAGAATCCTAAAATTAAACGAGGCCTATAATTACAAGTTGACGTTTGATAAAGATTCTACTAGTCATTAATGAGGAACGGAGAAATTAAGTACCCACCCTTTTTCTTTGGTGGGATTCCCTCCCTTTAATACCTCCGTCTGATGTGATCCATTGATCGTGTGTTGAAAACTGTATGCTACCACGGACTATGCGTTATCTCACTTAATTCCTCCGTTCCTCATTAATGACTAGTAGAATCCTTAGCAAACTTCAACTCATAATTATAAGTCTCGTTTAATTTTAGGATTATATGCCAATAGTTTCGTCGAAGTGTTTTTTAATGCTACGGATGTTAAAGTGCGCAGCTGGGAATGGGCTTTTGCTGTCCGTTAGTGCAGGGTTAAACATGAAGACGAAATCGTCTTCTGTAAAATAATTTGACTGGTGTATTTCCATTGTACGCCAGTGAGAAATTTCGTATTCATTATAATCAATTGGAGATTTGTTGGTTTCATTGTAATTAAGCTGTATAGGGTTAAAGCATAAACTGTCGAGAAAGTCCAGATTAATATCAAATGATGAATGGAAAGGCAGAAAAGCAAACGGATTTGGGACTGGAACAGGCTGAGTAATAGAATTATTATGCATTAGGAATAGTTTGGTGTAAATTCAAGGAATGGCCAATAGGTACTTTGTTTAGACAAATTGTGGGGCTCATTATAATATAAAAGCATATGCCGTCGAAAGTGATAGCGCACAATTGAGAGAAGTGCACAAATAAATACAATGTGTAATTTAGCTTTAAATAAAGATGTTATTATCAGTCAAGTGCATCAAGATAGTCAGTATAATTTGTGTTTAATTCAGAACTAAACTAAGTAGATGAAATATGTATTGTATTTTGTAAGAGTAAAAGATAAATAACATTTTAAATTGATGTTCTACTAACAGTCCTCGGGTATGGCCTGATCTGAAATCGAGCATATGTACTTATTTTATAGTCCATGTAGGCCTAAGTGTTAGTCAGGTGTCAGACCCGTTTGGCAGATAGAATCGGACAATATCAGAAGAACCATGGGCTCCATTGAAAACGATGGAGTGAAACAATGGGTCGCTTGGCATCAATGAGAATGATTGATCTTTCAAGCCTAGCTAAAGCTGGAGGTGACGGAGACTCCATCCCCGTCATTGTTTAATACGTTGATCAATGCATAGATTTTTTAAATCAAAACTTTCAACATCCTTCAAAATTTAAAAAAATTCCGAAGAGCTTTCTTTTAAATTACTTTCAAATGTATAATGACAGAATATGGACGATGTGAACTAACATAAGTGTTAAAAACGAACCCGATGGTGTGTTGCAACGAGTTTTGTCACAACGTACGAGTTTTATTCCAACTGACGAGATTTGTTACAATGTTGACGAGTTTTGTCACAGAAGGTTACAAGTTTTGTCACAAGAGCGCCAGCTTTTGTCACATATCCCAAGTTTTGTTCCAACCCTGCCGAGTTTTGTTACAAAATCAATGTTACGAGTTTTGATACAAAGCTTTCAACAGCTTTTGTAACAGTTTTAATAGGACACGAGTTTTGATACAAAGAGTCAACAGCTTTTGTCCCAAAATGTCAGCTGTAGGTAATTCTATAGTGGTTGATAGCTTTGCTCTCCGAAAACTTTCGATGGAACAATTAGTCGCCATTCTGTCCGTCCATGAGTCCGTCCGTCATGATTTCTTGTCTTGACCATGTCCCGGGTAGTATTTTGAGGATAGTTTTGAAATCTGGCGGGTATTTTGCCCTTTTTGTGGCAATGGTCACATTCTGCCGATATTTTTTGTCTTGGTCATATTTTGTTTACTATTTAGAGGATTATTTTGAAACTTGGCTGGTACAAACTCATTACCCAGTAGTTGTGTCATGTCTCATTTTCCAGTGTTGTTGATATTTTAGAGTATTTCTCGTATTTTGTCCAATTTCTTGTGCGCATATATGGGATAGGGTATCCTCGTCCTAATAGGCTTTAGATTGTGTGAGCTTTTCTGTTGGAACAAATTGTTACTCAACTAATACAACACTCAGGACGCAAATTGGGAAAAAAGCGAGATTTTCACTATCATCAAATAAGTGGGATGGTTTTCTTACGATATATGCATGTTCCCTATCCCGAACGATCGTCATAACTTCAATATGAACAAACAAGCCGTTCACTGCCCCGTTGTTAAAACGATATTGCTGCCTCTTTTTTAAACGTACTTGAGATTATAAAACAGTGCATACGAGCTCATTTTCAGTTCCGTTGTTTCAACAGGAATTTAGTCTGGTTACAGGCCTATAGGAACGTCTACGTATAGTAAAAATGTTCCACAATAAAACATGACCCCCCTACCCCCTGTCAATACATAACAAAAATAAGAACTGAGAATGGAATTTATATTTTGTTCCAGTGTTTGTTTTTTAATTGAACAAACCAGATATACCAGATATGATTGAAAACAGTTTAATATAAACAGATAACTCACGTTTTGCGTAAAATTCTGTCCCAAATGGACTTTTTACTTGACAGTTTGATAACTTCGGGGATTTACGTGCGTGAAATACCCTCTGATAGACTGCAGGTCATTTTGGAAGTGGCGACCAAAAAGATAGCCGTGAAACGTACAATTTCCATATCCTCTTAAGGGCCCCACAGTTTTGGTACATATCAGAAATCCTCCAATGCTTCAATTATAAAACTAATAGAGCCTGAAAGTTAACAAACAGTATTTCGGTCCCTTATATTATCACGAAGACACTTTTGGGGGCCCTCCATATGGTATGGAAGTTTTACGTTACACGGCTACTACCTATTTGGCCACCACATTCCAAATGACCTGCAATCTATCAGAAGGTAAAGACGTGTCCAAGCCGACCGGTAGCAAGCGGAGATAGCCGAAGTGTGTTCCGATTGCTTACTTAACATCAACTTTTTTGTCAACTGATACAAGTTTGATAAGATAGTCATGTAAATTTCAATGTACTTATTTGTAACAATGTTTCCTTGCAAACAAAACAAAAATTCAAAGTATTTGAAGAGATCGAACAATCTGTTCTCAAACTAACACTGATTATTTTACTAGTTTAAGTAGAAATGGAATATGATTTACCGGCGCTATCCGGTACAATTATGTCGAATTACCTAAAATGAAGACGGTTTTACCCAAATGAATTATTCTTCATCGTTGTGTTCCCAAGGCTTAGCAGGGTTATTCCATTGTTCCCCCTTTCCCTAGCCAGGCTGTTCTTAGTAACCGTTCAATCCCATAATTTTAACCAGAAACATATATTGACGTACTGAAGTGGAATTAGAAGCCGCTTAGTGGTTTATCCGGCAACTATTGTAGGTATGCCAATCACAATTTTCCTCTACTGTTTATTTGGGTCATTTTTTTATTAAAATTCAGCATACTAATACCGACAAACAAGGTCTGCCTACACATCGCGGCTTCGAGTTCAATTTATGGGAAGGGTTTTTTGTTCTTTTGGTGAAAAGTTGTCTTCGTGTTGGTAATTCGGTATTTTTTGTCTAAATTGGGTACCAGGTAATTCACATAGCCGAAAAAAACAATAAAACGCCATTGCCAGTGTCACCAGGATTAGGCCCATGTTATACACAACTGACTGGTCGATCATATGCAAATCAATAATCAGCATTTGATTTTTTTCTTAGTGTTGATTTAACTACCTTTCCAAAATAAATTATGGGAATCTAATTTACTCCCAACTCTATCTACTTTTTAAAAAAGGTTATAAACATCAGCCAACATTTGTTACAAATTCTGTCGACTGCTTGTATCAAAACTCGTGACATGTAAAATTTGGTACAAAAGCTGTCGACTGTTTGCATCAAAACACGTGACGTGTTTAGAACAAAACTGGTCGAGATTGAAACAAAACTCGTGAGTTGTGACAAAACTCGTCGACCTTGTGACAAAACTGGTGAGTTGGAATAAAACTCGTACGTTGTGACAAAATTCGTTGCAACATGGTGCTACTGACAACACTTCTTGCCTTCACTATTCTAAACAAGAGCTTTCCCTGATGTAGAAGGTAGTTCAGTTCGCCTAATAAGGTGCTACGCAGGTAGCCGAGAAATCTTGTTTCTGTGTTTTTTTCTTTATTTCTTATTTTTGTAATCACACAGCCAAAAACACTGTAACGTTATTCTTTGCACATAAGAAATGACTATGTCACAGAAAAAAAGGCGGCGCTAAGTTAATAGAAAGTAAACAAAGAAAAGATTATTGCCAGCCTCAATGTAAGGGTTAAAAAGAAACTTTCTGTCAGCCTTGTCCGACTCGAAGGTCCTTTGTGTCGTCGTGTGCAGTCGAAAACCAACGTAATATTTCGACTTAGGGTTACCGTCCCACTGCTCTATTAACTACTGCTCTACCAACTACTCAACCAAGTTGGACATCTCCAAACTCTTTGGCCAAAGTATATTGATGATGGGTGGCCAACATATTTGAAGGGCCTGTCATATTGAAACATGTAACTTCGGAGAATCATCCCATTGGGAAATGTACGAACACCAGTTGACCTCTGAGCCTCGCTTTCGGATTCTCTTGATAATCCGAAAGTTGTTTTATCCGCAAGCAAGGTTCAGAGGTCAACTTATGTTCGTACATTTTGAAAGCAGCGGGTAGTAGATTCGGGCTATCCTTAGAAAAACGACGAGGATGAAACACAAATATGAGTGTTTGAACGCTTTTTTTGGTGAACTATAAGATCGAATTGAATGTATGTAAAGTTTTGGCCGTTGCGTTGTTTAAATTAGGAGAAAATGAGAGAAAATCTGCGAGCAATGTGATCTCCGAAGTTACATGTTTCAATATGGCGTGTCATCCAACTCTGTTGGCCACCCATCATCAATACACTTTGGCCACACAGTTTGGAGATCTCCAACTACCAACTGCACTACCCGGCCCTGTTGGGAAAGGTTCGCTTTTCCGGGTCAATTAGTGTCGGTTATTTACTAATTCAGTAATTTTCCTGATGATGATTTCAGCTTGTTTGTTTTTACGTTGGAGATTATAAACCCTCAGCTAAATGATGGCACTATATCTGCACATCTTCTTAGAGGTTTTTGTGAGTCAAATTTTTTATGACACAAACTCTGTGAACAATGTTTATCTAGATCATTTGTGGGCAAATATGCGTGGTCATGTCCTTTGTATGGGAATGACGTAACCACCAAAGAGCATGCGTGTCTTCATAGCACAAACCGTCTTTTAACTTTTTATCACTTTTAAGAAATGGACGTGATTCAGGCCCTATCGTGCAAACGTCAGTGAGTGTATGTTAAATTCTCAGCCCCATTGAGGCTGATTGTTAGGGCCAATACGCAGGTACATTGTATACACAAGGAAAACAGTTAAGCACCTCATGCTGAAATTAATTGTTATAAATCTGCATTAATGTTAACTGTAATGCCAGTTATGATGATGATAAGAATGATGTTCTATTGAACGATTGTGCAATTCACACAAAAACTGCATGCAATGCGACATGGAATTTTTTTTCGTGCAATACAAAAACTCAGTATGAATCCCCTTAAATGTTTTGTACTTAAGGCTGGTTTTGTGCAGGCCTGAGGGCAAAGAGAGTCATCAAACACCCGCTATTGTCCAATCGCTATCGACGGATAGGCCTACGTTTGAGTTGGTGTTTAGCACGACGAGGTTTGAATTTGAGGACCTGGCGAAGTATCCATTGGTCTAACGAAAGTCGTTTCTCGCTCAACGTCACGGATGGGCGAACGAGGGTTTTGAGGCAGAAAAACACAGCGTATACACCCAAGAACATCCATCCATATGTTCCTTATGGAGGGGGGCCTGCAATGGTTTGGGGGTGCATCTGTCACGACTGCAAACTAGACTTGGCCACTATACGAGGAAACCCTCACAGGTGACCGGTCCTGCAACCAGTTGTCGTGCCTCATTTTGAGAACCACCCATTAGGCTCAAGACCTGTGTACATGCATGACAAGGCCAGACCCGGACAGTAATAGCCTACTTCCAAAACGAAGCTGTAACAACTCTGCCTTGGCCCGCCGTGAGTTCAGATTTGAATCTTTTAGAGCTCATTCAATCCCTAGATCCTCATGTACAAAATCTGCAGGAATTAAAAGCCGCATTACATCGATATTGGCGGAAGTTACCCCTTCAACAGATCCGACGTCTCACTGGAGGGATAAGACGCAGATTGGAAGATGTAATTCGGACTAATGGAGGCTATACTCGCTATTGACCTTCTGCTCTAGAGATGTGTACAACAATCTTCCTACACCATAATAGTTATCATGGTTAGTGAAGGGGGGATACGAAGCACATGTATTTACATGGTCAGCGTGGTAAGTGATAGCGGTCTAGCTTAACGGCTGGATCGTTATCATTACCACGTTGACCATGTAAGCCAATTAGTGCAAGATGTCGGACATTGGTGTACAAATTAAACAGTAGGATAATTGTAGCCGTATCAACACTAGACGAACACCATTGTTAACCGTAAGTCTGAGCTTTAAGTCAACCCTCTTCTTACACACCATTTGCTAATTGAACACTGGTGTCAACACAGGTGTCTGTTTAGTGTGTTGATGGTGCTTAGAGCTTGAGGTGGACACTAACACCAACACCCAACACCAACCCAAACTCAAAGTTTAAAGTCACTAAGTGTTTGAACCTTTAACACAATATGATAGTCAGACTATTCCAAAACCCATCACACAAATTTGCTAGTTTGTTAGATCAAAATATATGTAAGTGGTCTTAAAATGAACTGTCGACAAAAGAAATCATACTCTCGGAATTTTCTTACCAACCAAATACCTGCTGCCAATGCCTCACGATGCATAGTAGAATTTCTTTCCGTTTTAGAAAGTTTTTTTAAATCATAAGATATTGGATGTTCATTACCATCAGTATCAATTTGTAACAAAACATCAGCTGAGCCAGTTCGATTTTAAAATGTCGCAAAGCCAAAAGCAATGATAAACACTCTTTCTCGCCAGTTGAGTAAGATCGTTGGCATTTTTCAAATTTAAGTGAAACATTACAAATTGGATGATCGATGTCAGAAATAAATTCCTGGTTAAGACAATACTATTCAAAAGCGACATCTGGATTTTCAGACCATTTTTGTGTTTCCACTATGCGACTTATAGGTTTTATAAAAAACTTTCAGCTATATTCTAATATGCTTTACGTGTGTTGTAGAGCATGTATGTCAAACGCGCACTACGTTCTGTACTTACACTCACAGTGGTGAGATAATACACGATCTTTTCTGTGTCAGTGCGTCTTCGTGTCAGTTTGCATATATTTTTTCGAGTAGTTAGGAAAAGCACTGCATTTTTTCAGAAATCCTTAAATGGAAAAATCATATCAGAAAAGTTTAGAGGAAATGTGTAAATATGTAACATGTCCTGCAGAAGAACGAACTTCCCACGCTCATGGAATAGGGTATTCAGAAACAGCACGCATGCCTTTTTGCCCTTTTTTATCACCCTCGGCAGGAATACAAAATCCCAAATATTCAACCGTTCCTCTAAAAATAACATTTATCACTCTTGAGGGTTACTCCGTCATCACAAATCGAGCTAATATCTGCTTTAAACGATCTAAGCGCTTTCTTTCAGTTTTTAAATAAACAGATACATCATCAAGTTATATCATAACCCCATTATTAGATAGACCCAACAAAACAAACTTCATTTAACGTTGGAATCCAAGTGGGACAGTATTTATTCTGAACTGTCCCGAAAAGTCCCGAATTTGTATTACCTAAAGCCTCTGTTGGTGTAATAAGAGAGTAAGTTATATTTTCTAACTGTTTATTCAACCAAAGAAAGTCGGAACAAAACCGCATAAATGTATTTGCTTTCTCCTCGAAAACAATGGCCGATATAATATAGGACTTAAGTTATGTTCATACTATAAAGCGAATTCAAAATGAGGTACAAACCGAATTTTGAACAGGTCAGTGTTTTCGGTGTGTTTGTTCACACTGCAAAGAATAATCAGTCGATCATATATAGTCAGTTCATACTCACACAAAAACACAACTCAACAACAATTGAGAGCGGTTTGGAGGATGAGATTCATTTGCTTGATTTTTTTAGGTTTGATTGATTGATTAATTGATTGATTGTTTGGTGTTTTACGCCGCACTCTTTCACTTATATGGCGGCGTTGCCAGTTTTATTGTGGGAGGAAACCGGGTTCTATGCCCGGAGGAAACCAATGACCTTCAGGTGGTAACTGACAACCATCTCACATAAGTCGTTCGAGTGAAAACCCAGTCAGAAAATTTTCCAATTTTTTGGGGTGAGTGGCACCCATCGGTGGAAGGCTGTTCGGATTGAGCGTCCAACGCTTTACCTACTGAGCCACGGAGGCCCCATTTGTTTTGTTTTTTAGGAAGAAGGACACCTGTTATCATAATCCTTCAGAAATCATGCGAAAATGTATCCAACTTCATCTCCACGCGAAACCGCTCAATTGTTTCTTCTCCAAACCACTAAGTAGGTCACTGTGTTTTTGATTGCTATGGCTGCGTTCGATTGGGTTTACAAGAAACCCGAAAAGAGTTGGTAACGCTTGCGCAGAAACACCCATGAATAAAACGCGTCGAGCATGAACTCGTTTAAAAATATTAAAATCGATATAACATAATGTATGTCGTGAGGGGGAAAAGTGACCATACAGAATTTTATAAACAAGAAAAGTATCAGTGAAACTGGTGGATGCTCCCCGGTTCCCCATCGCAAGTATACGCTCAGCAAATTTGACCAAATCATCATTTTCAAACAATCATCTCACTGTTAACTGAGAACAAAACTATAGCAGTTTTGGCCACTAAAATGGATGCTCATGTCTGCGTTGTGCGAAATTATTATAAGAACCCAGCACAACTGGAATGTGTTAATTTGTCGGGACAGCGGAAGGGGCGGACAAGCAGTCTGGGTTAAATTTGACAATTTGAAGAAACCAAGGGCAATAACTCTAAAATTATTCTCGCCACGGAGAGAAAAGTATAACACTGCACAAGGTCTTGGTAATGACAATATACCAGTCAAGTTCCAAATCAATCCTGACAATATTAATTAAGATATGGCCCGGACAAGCAGTCTGGTGAAATTTGACAAATTGTAGAAACCAAGGGCAATAACTCTAAAACCATTTTCGCCACGGAGAGAAAAGCGTAACACTGCTTAAAAAATTGACGATTATCTCAGAGTGAGTACAGTTTTGAAATAGAAATTACATCAGAGACAAGACAACAAATCGTCCATATATATTATGTTACAACACCGTATATGTAAAATGCATGCATTTTCTCTCAATGACAGATAATCAGCAAAATTTTAAGAATTTATAGCAAAATAAAAACAAACAAAGAAATGGGATGGAAACGGAATGGTTTTACAAAAGCATATATCAGGATTGTAGCTTATTTTTGGTTTCTATAAGCATGTGCAAATAGTCACGTGATAGCAACACGGGTCCCACTCCCCACTGGACCGGGCTCGAGTTCGATTATGCTTTCGGCGTAGGCGGAAGACGGGAAACTGTAAATCGAACGACATTCTTCCGTGGCGAAATTTGTGTATCACCTGACCGATTTATCCGCGCCACGTAATCCCCAAGTAGCCAGGGTGCATTCGGATTTCAAGATGGCGCCCATGTTATTGATATGCAGATAAACAAGTAGTCATGGCAACCATGACGTTTTCTTACTTCCGTTAGTGCCTGCACGTTCGATTTTAACACTGACCAAACTGATTTTGCTTACGTCAGATATTACCCTCGGCGTACGCCGAACACATAATCGAACTTGACCCGGGAGGGAGAACTTGACCTATTTAGGTTGATGCGTGTTGCAGCACTGTACGTTCGATTGAGGTCGAGCTACAACTCTCGTCAATTTCTTGTCCCAATCGAACCCAGCCCATGTTTTTACAGATCGATTCTGATTGGCCAGAATGGAAAATCGTGGACGATTTTGATCCAGGAGCGAATAGAATGGCCCTATGAGCCATTTATATTCATGCTGTCCGAATCCGGTGTCCTTAGCGAATTTGGATCAAGTAAGTGTGAACAAATGTTCTGATAAACATTCAAGCCACTTCAGTGCGTAAATCGTTTCGGACCCCGAACCGAATTCGGGGTATAGTTTGAACGTACCTTTACTATGGCCTACCTTTACCTTAATAAACACGACTCTAGCATTGTGTGAACCTAATGTTTACTAACTGATTGTAAGTGTAGACCATATGTTTTGGCGACGATGACGGACTTTGTTTAGTGTACATGTATATGTATATGTAGACCATATGTTTGGTGGCGACGACGGACTTTGTTTAGTGTAAGTGTACATGTATATGTAGACCATGTGTTTGGTGGCGACGACGGACTTTGTTTAGTGTAAGTGTACATGTATATGTAGACCATGTGTTTGGTGGCGATGACGGACTTCGTTTAGATTAGTATTTGGTTATTAGTTCAGTTTATACTCGGGATTTCTGAGCTTGCAAGACCTAAAAAAGTTATATTCGTGTTCCATGAGACGACAAACTAACGCAGACTTAAATGGTCCCTTTACTGGTCCAATATTCCACGACCGACAGGGTAATATTTTTAGGCAAGTTTTGTTAAATGGGGTTTCCTTCAGAAACCTTAACGGCTTGGCCAATTGGTTGTAAATTATGAACAATTTTACTGGACGAAATCAGGCAAAATGGCGACGTTCTTTTGGCAAGATTAATACAAAAATCTGTATTTTTCCGAGACAGAACAAATTATATTTGTTAGATACCCGGAATATCAACAAATAACGAGTCTGGTAAGCGTACAAGCACTCTAAATGCTTTTAGTTATTTGATTTGTTACGTTTAAGCCGTTAGGAAAGACTTGCTAAAGACGCAGATGTAGTTCGAAGAACGTAGATTGACCGAAGAACGTAGATCGAATAACGTAAATCGACCGAAGAACGTAGATCGAAGAACGTATATTGATTGATTGCAAAAGCGCTTAGTTCTTAAACAATCACATACAAACAACCGGACGTTAGACCTAGACCGCATAGACGGATACAGGTCACAGTTTCTGACTTCCGGATTTTCCAGATATTCTTGTGTGTTTTTATATTATTTTTTCCTGGGCATTTTTGTAGTTTTTATGAAAGGACAGTTGTCTGGAAATGATTTCAGAAGTGGAATGGGGCCATTTCTGGTGGATGGAGATCTGGTAGTTAGGCGTGCTTTGGTTTGTTTACATGCGGCGGAGTATGTGCAAAGTGACCCCTACCCGCATTTTCTGGTCGTACATGTAGTTTAAAATTTCTACCTTCAACCTATGAAAAAAAATGTGCTTAAAATACTGCCAAAGGACTGTTCAAGGCCCCCACCGAAGGATTTGGTTCAACGAAAGTTAGGGCAGGTGCTGTGAGAGCAGACATTAACATTACCGCAAATGGGAAATGAAGGAAAATGAAACTGTGACCTGCTGCCTGTATGGGTTGAAGACATATTTTGTGAAATAGATCACTGTACACAACAACACTGTGTTTGTGACTTTAACCTTTAAACACATTGTAAGACCTAGAGTACTGTTTTGATGTGCTGAAAATGTATCTTTCATGTCTTTTCTAGCAAAATATTGTCACAAAATTGATTTCTTGGTATTTTTGGGGGGCAAAGTAATGTACATGATTATGAGTTGATTTTCTCCTGTAAGTAAATGATACTTTTCAGTATGGTAGTTTACCTTTTTCTGCAATGATATGCCATACAATCTGGTTGCTTTTCTCCTTACCCTTGCCAAAAGACACAGAATACTACCCCTACTCCCAATTTTTGTAAAGAATTTGGGCATTACTTGATTTTTTTTGTAGATATTAAATTTTATTTGGGTTTCTGACAAAAAGCTATAGTTCTTACATTAATTTGATGGTCAACATGTGAGAAACATAGTAACCTCCTTTTTTAGTCTTACCAAATGCCTTTTCTTGTAAAAAAACAAACAACTGTTTAGTGTTGTTTAATGTCAAACTGAATATTTATTTGGACTCTTTCAGGTAATTTCAGGTCCTGTATAAGATGAATGGAATTGTTTATCCACCTGTGAGTATATTTTCCTGATTCACACATCAAAGGAATGGAAATGAGAGTCTTTCTACTTTTTCCAGAGGTAATTTTACCATTGGCATGGCTTCACAGCTTCATTACATTAGAAATTCGCCTCAAATAGCATGCCTAATGACACTCAAAGTTAACATAAAACCGCTTAGAATGTCGTGACCTGGGCTTTCCAGATTTTATTCAGTACCTGCATGTGTCTTACACAATTTTCTCTTCCAAGAATGCAGGAATCAATTGTTTTTAAAAATAAACCGACCTTACATTTACCCCACACCTCTATTGTTTGTATATTTTTTATTAAATCTAATCCTATTTTCCCAGAAATATCCTTTTAGACCCTTGTTTGACTTTTTGGGATGCAGTTTTGTTCTCTGGGTTAGACTAAGAATTAAATTTATATACAAGGGTACTTGTGGGCTGTTTTGAACAGAGTTTTGTGTTGAGGGACCCCAACAATAAACCGTGTGGCAGGGGACTTCTTCCTCTGGGTTTTAGCTTTCCGGTACAATTTTGAGCCTAAAATCAACCTGGGATACAGGAATAACACTTGTTTTTTCAACCTGTTTAAATTTGGCCACAGTATGACTGACTTTGAGTAGAATTTATCAATTTTGTAATCCAACCAATCTTAACATTTAACAAATGCACAGTATATTTTAGTTGAGGAAGCCACAGAAAGAGAAGTCATAAACATAGTATGTCATTGTAGAGCACCCTTAGTAGACTTCACACTAGTTTACAGAATTCAAAGTTTGTAGGAGTAGTTTCTACTATTGTTTTAACAAATGCTCCTTCAGCTCTCCCGTATTACTCTCGGAGTTAAATAGTTAGCAAAACAAAATCAGCTGGATGAACTTAAGTTTTTGGCCCCACCGGAAAAAATAATTAAGGCTTACATTGAATTAACTTGGTTTCACTAATGTTGTCTGTATTTTTATTAATTTAATATTCAAATGAGTTTAATTAGTTAGTGTCTTTTAGAAAGTGAACATAACAGTATTCTCGTTATTTTGGGATTACACTTTCTTGAAAATATGGTAAGATTTTCTACCATATTTTCAAGAAAGTGTAATCCCAAAATAACGAGAATACTAATATTCAAATGTTTAACCTATACTATTACATGTAAGTTGTACCCCACTTTTGTCCTGTTATGTATATACGTTCTATTGTAGTTCTTTTTTTAATATATTAGAAATAATTACTTGTTTATTCATTACCATGTGTAATAAAATATACCCTTTGCTTAACAACGTAAATTGAGATATGTAAACATATTATCTCTTGCAATTGTCTTAAATTTCAACTTGACGCGGTGGGTTATTTTATTTACTTTTTGCCCTGAAAAAAAGCTGACTTACCTATTGTAATTTCACTAGTTACGAGACACTTGTAAGGACACTGACTTGCCCACTGTCCAATCGTCACGTTCTTAGGAGCGTAAACACACTCTAGACCTTGTTGTAATGAATTGATCGTATAACTACACGTATAACACATCTCACGACTTTCGCAAGCTGTAAAAGACAAACAATTATTTTTTTTTCTGATTTTATAGCTAATTTGCAAGCACTGATGTTTTATCGAGAGCATATGACAGTTCGCCCCGCGAACGAGTACTTTGATACCATTTGATTTGTTCACAACATATTTTAAAGGAAATTAAGTATCTATATAATGTAGTACGGTTAACTTTTTATGTAGAATATCCAGTCTTGATAACATGTATGTCATAAAGACAGCTTTAAACTATACAATGTTACAAAGGGTTTTTCATTGCTCCGTCTACCAAGTTTTTTTTACCTAGTGCTCATATTTATGAAACCGAAAACTTATTTAAACCAACTGGGCCAATCTGCTACTTGTAACTATGTTTTAAGACTATCTCTTACCTGGTGAAGATAATATAATAGAGAAGAATAACATCCGTAAAGCACTTAATAGAATGTTATAACCATCCATTATACTGAAGGAGCAAGCTTCTTTCCCTCTCTGTGAGACTCAAATGTTCCTATATTCGTCTATCGGCTGACAAGAGAGCTAAATGATTTCCTGTCACCGACAAACCCACAGTGTCAACATTCATTCAAATACCTCCGTTTGGCCAGTTAACGCAGTTAAACCACACAGAGAGCTTGGAAAATGTAGAGAAACTGTGTGCGCAGGGCTTATACATCGAAGTCTGAATCCGCCTAAAACAAACATTGAAGGAGTTTAGCTTTTTGCTATAAGGCATACATTCACCGTCTAAGTCAACTAATACGCCGAAATGTTGTCCAATTTACTATTATTTCTTATGTTTCTTTTCGTTTACGAACACTTCTCATACCTGGTAATCCACATTATAATTTGTATAATACACGTAGGTAGAAGATGAGATCTTTGTGTCTTCTAAACTCAGACCAGGGGTGTCAATGAGTTTCCCAGTGATCTGTGCGGAAAGAAGAACTAAATAAGTGGAGCATACCAGGTCCTGTGTTGGCTGTAATATAGCTGGTATGTTTATCAATCAAATTATATATGCAGACGATATGTGTTTGTTATCCCCATCTGCTAAAGGCCTTAGAAAAGTGTTGAAGATATGTGAACTGTTCTCAGGTACTCATAATATTCTGTACAACGTGAACCTGTACAACGTGAACCTCCAAAAATATTTCTAAATGGTGCTGAAGTGCTTAATGTTGATAAATACACCTACTTGGGGTACATAATTACCAGCGATTTCAGAGATAATGAAGACATTAAATGTCAACGTCGTAAGTTGTGCATGCGTGCCAACTCTTTATTACGAAAGTTCAAAAATTGTTCATGGGAAGTAAACTGTAGATTATTTCGATCGTATATTGGATATATATACTGTTGTCACCTATGGTATAATTATACTAAAACTGTGCTTAATTCCATTCGTACTATGTAGAACAATTCTTTCCGTTGGCTGATGAATTTTCGGTATGACTGTAGTGCAAGTTATATATATATTTCATGCAATTGTAAGAAAATCTATGTTTAGTCTAAAATGTAGGTTATATGAATCAGCTAACTCTGTTTTACAGGTGATTTTACACTCTGATATTGCCACTGTCTCACCAATCCTTTCCCTCTGGAATGAAAATATGTACCTATAGTTAGATTGAGTTAGATGAAGACATCTGGTGCAACCAAAACATTGTATTCATGTCATATGGACTTTTGTCTGAAATAAAATTCTTATTATTTAAGAAATTTCGAATATGTATAGTTAGTTATTGACTTATATTAATACAGCCGTGCCCCCCCCCCCCCCCCCTCCCTTAGCGTTTGGTTAATTTAACTGTATGATTTTTATCTTTAGACCACCATGATCTCATGGTGGTCTTATCAAATCGCTTTTCGTCCGTGGTCCGGTGTCTGTAAACTTTTCTTGTGATCAAGATTCCAAGAGAACTACTAGTCAGATCTTCCTCAAATTTCACAGACAGGTTCCCCCTATGGTCTAGTTGTGCAACATATATTTCGTTTGCTCATTTGCATATTAAATTTTGTGATTTTTACCTTTATAGTGTGTGATCGCGGAATCTAGAAAACCACCAAGCCGAGTTTGCTGACATGTTTTTGTTTTGGTTCCTCATATAGTCTAGTTGTGCAAAAGCTTTTTTTCATTTAAAATGGCCGCTAGGCAACCATTTTGTTTTTCTTTTTCATATCACTTGTGATCGCGATTCCAAGATAACTACTGGTCGGATCTTCTTTAAATTTCACACGCATGTCCCCCCTATATCATAAATGAGGAAAATCCATACAGTACGTGGCCTATACGGCCTATAGTGTTCGAAAAGTAAACAAAATTTAAATAACCGGGACGACCATTCATTCATTCTAAGCCAAAGTTAGTTCAAAACAATACTTTATCATACATTCTCGAGACCAGAAGCATTAAAAAGCTTTTGAATTATACGTAATGGGAAACATAGCCAATAATTTTAACATTCTGTTTCAAAGTCAAAATATCAACATTTTGGCAGCTCATGCCACTTTAAGCGTCTTTCAGAGTTCGGCGTACGGCCTAGTCTGGTTTACAAAGCGTTATTACGGTTAAACTAACTAAAATATGTGTCTGTAAATCTTTGTATATAAAAAAAAAACTCTTAGCATCAGTGATTTATTTTGTGATCAAATTTTTTATTCAAATATATAGAATTACCTTCGTTTGGACTGACCATCACAACTTAGTCAATATGGCTATTTTATTGAAGTAGCCGCTATTCTGTTCCCTACATTTGGTGTACTCCATATCAGATGGGGACTGCAAATTTAAATGTCAAAATTATTGCCATGCATAATACATATATACTCAAATTCGAGTACCGATAACTGATTGGCTATATCACTGTAGGGTTGTTGATAGGTTACCTTGCAAGAAAACTGAAGATATGCCTGAAAGAAAACCCCAGCATTATGTTTGAACATTCTGGTTACAACAAAGAATTTAATCTATATCTAGCTGAAAAGTTTGTCACATTTACCTAAAATGAAACGTTGTTTACTTTTACGATAATTCATAAATCCATGTGAATGAGTCTGTTGTTGAAATAATGTTTCTGAGAGTAAATGAAATTCGTTTTCTGATGGACGGAGTGATAAAAAACATATTGTAAAAACTGTAGCTGCCAAAAAGCTAAAAATCTATTAATTATTTTGAATCCGAGACATAAATAGGATCCATCTAACTATACGCTACAAATCCTTAAATTAAACTAAATTACGAACTAATGTTAAAACTTTCAGCCACCATAAATGTAAATTAACCAAAATTTAGAACCGTTTGAGAGGATTGGAATGGATTACAAGCTTATCCAGAAAGCAGACGAGAGAAAAATGGCGTCCATTCAGATCTGGCTTTATGCTTGACAGGACTTCTGGGTAGCGCCACCTGGCGAAAGTTTAATTTAAATCTTAACTATCTTTCCTTGCGATTTTTTTTTTCTAAAAAAGATTATTTTCAATAGACATTTGTATTTAAGACAAGGGCTTATGCTGTGTACAGTTTAGTGTGTTAATTTTTCATGATGTTAAGACAAAAATTAAAAAATATCAAAAACATATCGAAGATCCAAAAGCTGCACATGAGAGCTAAGTTAGATTAGAACATAAGCATAGCGCATATTTCGTGTATATTGACAAGAATATAAGGAGTTACTGGTCGGGTAGGGCAGACATGGTCTGTTTGGATATGCCATCTGGAGTTTCAATGGAAGCGCTTAGATGATGAAATGAACGTACATACAGATCTAGTAATGTCAGTATTTTGGGATTTGCGGAGTTCAATCGAAGAACCGTATAACAATATATCCAGTACGGCGAATACATTCCATCATTTCTTGTCGCTGAAGATTGAACATAGGGCAAAATAGTAAATAGTGTTCAGCCGTCTCTGATGCATGTCCACAAAAACAGTTGGGTGAATCGGAAACAAAGTTATTGAAGAGATCATCATGCAGGGAACTACAACCATTTCTCATCCGGCAGAGAATAATGTTAGACAGCCGATCGCCGATGTAGTACCACGATGAAGGTCTGGGCTGACTGTACATCTGAAGTATTTTACATTTGAATTCTTTGGTATTTGAACTATTTTTTTATGTTGTCCGGTAAGCAATTCCACTCACGAACAGATGTTTGAGGGTAGGGATTCCTTGTTGACACTCTCTCTGAAAAGTAAAAACATTATTGAGGGAGCATGAGCAAACAGAATTCTTTTTCGCGATTGCCGATTGTCCAAAAATAGTATGGGTCTGAAGCTCGACCAAAAAAAAAATCAAATGAGCCTGTTATCTGTACAAACTAAAGTTGAATAACCGGGATGATATTGCCTGGTTCGAGTGTGGTATCGCCGAAAGACTTGTAATATGCTCCTTTTTGAATGAATAAATAAATAAATGAATAATTAGGCAAAAATGTTCAATGGTCAATGCTCAGACATCTTAAATAGATTTGAATGTCGGATATAATGTCATTTTTGAAGCAAAGGTGAAAACCCAAACAAATCCCATTAATAGATAATACATGTAACTTGATTGTGTATCCTGCTGTTTTTTATTTTCAACCAAGAAAACATTCTTCAAATTTTTAGATACATGGAGCAATTCCTTCCAAATCACATTTGGTCGACAATCGAAAAGTTAGAAGAACAAGGTAAATTTCTTAAATATGACCTTCCGCCTCTTTTAGTCTGTCTAAAAGCTGATCTCTCTCCAACGAATATACCGACAATAAGCAGCATAAAATAACAGTTGCGTACGAAAAAAATATATGGCCCATCCTAATGCGCCCGTTCCTTGGCTAAATCTCACTGAAGAAACACTCGGTCCATATTGTGGTATTTCAAAAATTATTATTTCTTACCTCAGCGGAGCTATATCTAAACCTTTGCAATTCCTGACAAATGACATCTTGTTAGAGTTGAGACAGTATGTCTTAAAGACGAATTTAACATGGAGAGTGTTCAGCGATTGGCCATTTGATTTAGGATAACCTCAAACATCTGTTCCTCCAAAAAACAAACTTAAAAAAATCGTTGATAAGGTTTATCAGGGGAAAGACAAATTACCCAGAGGACAGTTCGATGACACAGAAAGAAATAGCCTGTCGTTTAACTACCTGAGGATACGCTTGGCCCACAACCCACACTAAAACTGGAAACCCAAATAATTTCCCTTAAGAAAACAAATGTACAATTTCAACAGAAAATACACATACTGTTTGAAGAGAAGCAGCTAACTAGTGCAATGCAGAAAGGAGCTGGAACAGGCTGAAGCGCACTTAGATATGATTTTGGAAAGTTTTTTTTAGAAGAATGGTACACGAAAGAAGTAATGAATGGACAAATCAAACATGCAGACGTAGAAATAAAAACTCTTATGGCTTTAGACAAAAGACTCCAATTGGAAAATGTAACTAAGCGTGAACAGCGGTACAATAAAAAGACAACAGGAACAGATGACTGTTTCTAATGCTGTTAGAAATACATGCATGCAACTGCACAGTTATGGAGTGAGCACAGCGAATATAGCTGCTTGCATCCAATGTATTGGAGAAAAAAATGTTTCTCGCTAACGTAAGTCGGCTTCCATCTGAGACAACAATGAAGGCAATTATCATCAGCAAAATACAAGTTGGAAAATCTCTTTTACAAAATCAAAATACTACCTTCACCTGGACGGAAACACCGATCACAAACATCACTTTATGGGATTCCAAGCATCGATATCATCATCTTCAAGCTTGTCTCTGGTTATGGTCGAAATTGTCCAAGAAGACACCGAATCCCTGATGAAAACCTTTCAAGGGATAATTCTATCATCAATCTAGCATATCTATCATCAATATCGGCCACCTTTTATTTTCTGCCATTCAAGCATAATCGTTTTAACATTATCCCACACCATTCCGTCGCCTTCCTTTACGCTTCCTTCAACACATACGCCGATTTCTAATTTAAACCAGTCATGGCAACCAATTAATAACTGCTCTGAAAGAAGACATACAAGATGAAACAAATATTGCCGTTGTTATAGCCATAGTTATATTTCATAAATTTATCACAGCCCTATTTCGGCTTTTAGTTTTGTCACCAGACTCTCCAGCATGTCATATAGTAGATACAACATCAGTTCTCACCCAAATACAACGCACATTGGAAAAGCTCAGCCTGAATCCATCAGATTGATTTACTGTTCTAGCTTTTCTAGTGGATGTAAACATACCGCCTATGAGCTCTGAGATGTTTCGATCCGGCCCAACCAATGAAGAAATACAAGACGAATACAGTTCATTAACTATAGAATCGACCGGCGTGTTAGTCACATCATGTCTTGTGACATTTACCCGGCAAATCAGTCACCAATTGGTGGATGGAGAATGAACTGTATGAGTGTATGAGTGTCCCCAAGTCGAACGCAATTGACAAAAGTCAATTTTCCCTTTTAAAGCACTTAAGGGACTTTAAACCAAACGCTTCAATGCAACACCTATAAGCAACAATTCCGTGGGCGTATTATAAAACAGATGACTGGTCACAAACTCTTCCGAAGAGCGGACCGGAGTGTTCCAAAAAGCCCGTCAGAAGACCATCGATTTTAATGATTTATGGCTCGCCAGAAAATGACCTCATGAAAGCCCATCAGGACAAGGTATAGGAAACAAAAAAGACGAAACACCGCTCAGACAAAACGGAAGACAATCGATCAGGGGCTGGAAACAGGTGGACAAATTAAAACTATCTCGGAAGTTGGTGAAATTTTAACCTCATCCAGATAAGAGGACGAATCACCAACGTTGTCAAGTTAGAACCTTTCCTGTAAATACTCAACCAACGGCAGATTTGCGGCATTAGAAAATCCTACAGACAAAGAAATCTTTTGTGGCTACATATGACCGCCATATGTCAAATCCAGCTGCATGCCGTGGAGTGAAACAGAAGGCACCAATACCGGATATAGTTGGATCCCGCACTAACCATCGATGGAAACTAGGGCAAAGAAACAAGTTGTACGTTGACCAAGTTCTCCAAAAGAATCAAGCTTCCACGAGGATAGTTCACAGCAGACGTTAACCCCTTAGCAGCTCTATTATGTGATTTACGATGGAGAGGAGGGTGTATATTGTGTAGATCTCGAAAAGGACTGGCATAATGGAGATTTGGAAGTCCTGTAAATATTTGTAGGTTAGCGTCAAAATATCTAAATCAATTCCATATTTTCTACACTTTTTAATTTACCCAAAGTTTTAAAACGTCACCATTAGCCTGCGTAATTGCTAACATAGTTAAGAATTCTGTTAATTAGGAAGCCCATCTTCATATCATTAGAGTGAACAGCCTTCCAAAAAAGGGTCGCGGGTTCGAATCCCACTATGTCCGTTAACAATTGGGACATTTTCTGACTGGGTTTTCATCCGGTTGTCCTTAGTGGGTTGGTTACCAGTTACTACCGGAGTGTCGTGGGTTTCCTGCAGGCATAGAGCCCTGGCCATCCCACATTAAAATTTGCAACGAAGCATCAAACAAATGCCCTTTTATTTCCAGATAACTGCAGTTGATTTTAAGTGGGCCTCGATGAACTATGACCCATGTAATGTTCATAATATGTAAGTGGCTGTGTTGGAGTTGTTTCCCAGTTGACAGGACAATATCATACTGTTTCGGATACAAAGGTCCGTTTGTCCGTACACGGTGATCTGCGCTGCAGAAACAGGATATTTATATCCCCAACAACAAACTATTCTGTTCCCAGCAACAAAAACGCCCGTCTGCGCTAGGCGTAATGGATTAGTTCCCTTTTCCAGGAAAGTCCTTTGGGCAGTCGGAACTCCTTTTGGCTATCTTCGCTCGCTACCGGTCGGCTTTGACACGCCTCGGACAGTCTGCGCTTTTTATACGGTAAATCACCGTATTTTTGGGCTGAAGAAAAATGGCGTCGACAGTAAATATCAAACAGACGAAAAAATAAAATTATAATAATTATAAATTTATTAAATGCTAATATCATTTAGAACGATATTTGTTTATATATTTCATTTAGCCCGGTAAACCACATGTTGTAGACAGACGCAGTTTCGGTACATATCCGGAATCCTCAATGCTTCAATTATCACTTTCTGCTTCGATCGAGGTTGGAAGATAACAAACGAGTGTTTCGGTCTATTACATTATCACGTGGACCTTTTTGTGGGGCCCTCAAGGGGATTTGGGAATTGTACGCTTCGCGGCTACCTATTTGGTCGCCATTCAAAATGACCTGCAGTCTATCAGAAGGTATTTCACGCACGTAAATCCCAGAAGTTATCAGACTGTCCTTTGGGTGAATTTGTTGCCAGAAAAAACCCTCGACATTCAAGAACCGGTGTATATAGCCTCTTCTTTTACATTGAATGCAGAGTAAGGTGCACTAGGTTTATCATGAGTGAGTGAGTGAGTGATTTGGGTTTTACGTCCTGCTTAACAGTATTTCAGTCATATGAAGACGTTGTCTAGTTGTGGCAGGGCAGATTTCCACTGCTCTTTTATTTTTGGCCCCCCTCACCCAGTCACATTATACTGACTCCGGGCCAACCAGTCGCTGCTCTACCTCCTATTGCTGAGCACCAAGCGAAGCGGCAGCAGCTCCCACTGTTAAGGTCTTTGGTCTGACTCGACCCAGGCTTGAACCTGGATCTCCCAGCCCTGAAGCGGACGCTCTTTTTTTGCTTTTGAAATATGTTAATTCAGAAAATCAATATAACAACATGCCCCTTAAATTAAAACAAGATATCACAGTTAGATGGGGCTAGAAGAACAATAAGTTTACAAATAATATTTTACGTAGGTAGTTTTACATTTAATTCTCCTACGGGTGATATCTTTATAAATGGATTTTTCATTTTTGAAAATGTTTATGAAAAGCATGTGTATTTGTCTTCCAATACTGAAAGGAATGCCTAATATTATTCTTTAAAGCTGCTTTAAAATGAACCAAAGCGTCCACTTCTTTATCTTCAAAAACTTTAAGATTTCTACATTTGTAAATACATAGTCTACCTATACTACATACCATGTTTACAAAGTAACAATTATTAGAATTTCCACTGACTAGCTTGACATAATAAAGTAGAGTGAGCAATCCGAAGAAAGACATGTAAGACATATTAACTCAATATTTCGGTTTATTCTCAAACCATCATCAGGAGTAGTGATACAATGAAAATAACGGTATATATAGGCAGTAGATAAGAATTTAAAACAACACATGTAGGGTAATGAAACGATTAAAGGTTATGTACAGCAAGAAGATTAAGGAAGAACAGCATGGGGCATACAGGTGGCAGGTAATAAACATGGCATAGTAAGAATATAAGTACGTTAAGATAACTAAGATGGTTGATACAATAGAGATTGACAAGTGTTTGACAGATATTTACTGTAATGAGGAGAGACAGAAATTTTACAGAAATAAACTAAATTGTTTGGAGGCCTTTAGGCCAGTGTTAAGTTCAGGGTTGTGCTTTTTGATGGCATAAGCCTCTTTAAAGAGAAGCTCATTCCAATGATTTGATCTGTCAATGACTTTTATACTGTTTAGAACGAATCCTGAAAGATCAATTCTTGCCGGTGTACCATTGTCTGGCATACAAAATAAATTCATAATGTGATCGAACTGATCACAGCTATGTAAGTGGTTATGAATTTCGCTGTTATTGTCGAGCGCATGTTCTGATGCACGGAGAGTCATGCATCTTTCTGTTTTACCTATGTAAGTGTGGGAACAGCCAGGACATGTGAACTGATACACAATCTTGTTTAAAAACTGGACTGGTATTTTATCCTTCATAGAGGTGAAAAAAGAAGACTTAGTATTATTAAAGAACACAATAAATTTAACCTTTGAAATAAACAGTCTATTAATTTTGACAAGAGTGTTTTTAACGAGACGCTCTCCTTGTCTTCCAGTGTAGGGCAAATTGATGAAGATTTTAGTTTCAGTTTTTGTAACATCTACTGTGGGTCTAGTTTTTGGTTGGGAAAATTTTGCTATAAGTTTGTTCGCTATTTTGGCAGGGTACCCATTCCAAGACATAAATTTTCGAACTTTCTCAATTTCAAGTGATAATAAGGTACTATTGTTACAAATTTTATGAGCTCGATGAACTAGAGCTCTTACCCATGAGGTTTTGGTTGCCCATGGCTGGAAGCTAGAAAAGTGCGTGAATAAGCCTGTGTGGGAGGGTTTACGGTATATAGATGTACCATTTGGCAATATATTTATGTCCAAAAAGTGGATTTCGTTATTTTCGGTAAAGTCATCAAAAGTAAAATTTATTTTAGCATCATACATGTTTAGTTCTTGAAGGATTAGTTTAAAGTCAGATGGTTTGGCTAAAATGAGGGTGTCATCCACAAAACGGCAGTAGAATTTAATGGTGTCTTCCAAAAACAGTTTCTTAATAACGGTGTTTTCTAGTTCAGTCATAAAAATATCAGCCAGTATAGGAGCAAGGGCTGCGCCCATAGTCACTCCATCTATCTGTTGGTACACATGCTTACGCATTAATTAATGATATACCCAGCGAATTATTTCAACAAGGTTACCGGTTTGTTTCGTTTGATGTGGAGTCCCTGTTCACTAATGTGCCATTATCTATAACTGTAAACGTTATCCTTGATAAAGTGTATAATCAGAAACTCATCACTACCACCCTGTCAAAAAGAACTCTGAAAAAGTTAATTATGGACTTACTTCATCTTTTGATAAGGACTCGCCGGTTAGGTTGGTGATGATCATGTTAGGGTTGTCCGTAAGTCCTTGTTTGCAAGAATTGATCTTTCAGGATTCGTTCTAAACAGTATAAAAGTCATTGACAGATCAAATCATTGGAATGAGCTTCTCTTTAAAGAGGCTTATGCCATCAAAAAGCACAACCCTGAACTTAACACTGGCCTAAAGGCCTCCAAACAATTTAGTTTATTTCTGTAAAATTTCTGTCTCTCCTCATTACAGTAAATATCTGTCAAACACTTGTCAATCTCTATTGTATCAACCATCTTAGTTATCTTAACGTACTTATATTCTTACTATGCCATGTTTATTACCTGCCACCTGTATGCCCCATGCTGTTCTTCCTTAATCTTCTTGCTGTACATAACCTTTAATCGTTTCATTACCCTACATGTGTTGTTTTAAATTCTTATCTACTGCCTATATATACCGTTATTTTCATTGTATCACTACTCCTGATGATGGTTTGAGAATAAACCGAAATATTGAGTTAATATGTCTTACATGTCTTTCTTCGGATTGCTCACTCTACTTTATTATGTCAAGCTAGTCAGTGGAAATTCTAATATTTGGAGACGACTCCGAACCACTGAACCAAACTTATACAATGAAACTTACGGCTATCGGACTGCTTATCGCAAAATCCGCAAACTTGAACTGGACCTGGAATTTCTTAAAAAATGCAGAGACAACAACCTGACTCCACAATTTGTTAGATGGAAAAACTTAAAATCCAAGCGCTACAAACTCCAAGGACAATACCACAGAAGACTGATCAAGGAAGAAATCAGCAAGAAACATGAAAGCCTACTTAAAGATAAAAAATCGTCTGTTTTACACCGAACAACCCTTCTAGGACAGACAACATACTTAAAAGCCATGGCACTGATTATGCATGCAGAGAGGTCTTCAGATTTCATCACCAACAAAGCTAAATCTACCCTGGACAAGAAATATGATCACCTGATACGAGAACATAACCGCAAACAAGGACTTACGGACAACCCTAACATGATCATCACCAACCTAACCGGCGAGTCCTTATCAAAAGATGAAGTAAGTGTGTTACAATTTGGACTTAAATATGGACTAGCTACCAGACCCAAAGAGTCTGATGTGATTGTTTCAATAGAATTATTATGGGAAAAACTTCAGAAAAATCGCTTGATACCATCCTCGTTTTTGAAAAGGGAACGCATGAAAACGTCTCTCAGGTCACTGGCTTATAGAATTCTGGACTTTGATGATAAACGACTGAACTCAGATCACAAAAGAATTCGCACCTTGAAATCCCTTAAAATGAGGTTTGCAATTCTAAAACCAGACAAAGGAAACGGAATAGTCCTTATAAAGAAGGATGACTACTACACCAGTATGGACAACCTATTTTCGGACAGAACAAAATTTAAAGTGCTTCAGAGAGACTCTACTCTTACCCAACTCCGAACAGCTCAAGGTTACCTACGTACCCTGCTAAATAGGAAAGAAATCGACCAGACAACTTATAACAACATCAGACCTCAAGCCGCCCACCCAGGAAGAGGTCATGGCCTCCCAAAAACCCATAAACATTTCTCTGTTCTCCCTAAATTCCGCCCAATTGTAGATACTACAGGAACCGTGTATTCCGATATTGGAAAGTACCTGTCACAACTGCTGCAACCTCTTGGAACTAACAAATATCGCCTCAAAGATTCGTTTGATGCTGTTAACAGAATTAATGATATACCCAGCGAATTATTTCAACAAGGTTACCGGTTTGTTTCGTTTGATGTGGAGTCCCTGTTCACTAATGTGCCATTATCTATAACTGTAAACGTTATCCTTGATAAAGTGTATAATCAGAAACTCACCACTACCACCCTGTCAAAAAGAACTCTGAAAAAGTTAATTATGGACTCCTGCACTAAGACAATATTTACAGCTAATAAGCATGTGTACCAACAGATAGATGGAGTGACTATGGGCGCAGCCCTTGCTCCTATACTGGCTGATATTTTTATGACTGAACTAGAAAACACCGTTATTAAGAAACTGTTTTTGGAAGACACCATTAAATTCTACTGCCGTTTTGTGGATGACACCCTCATTTTAGCCAAACCATCTGACTTTAAACTAATCCTTCAAGAACTAAACATGTATGATGCTAACATAAAATTTTACTTTTGATGACTTTACCGAAAATAACGAAATCCACTTTTTGGACATAAATATATTGCCAAATGGTACATCTATATACCGTAAACCCTCCCACACAGGCTTATTCACGCACTTTTCTAGCTTCCAGCCATGGGCAACCAAAACCTCATGGGTAAGAGCTCTAGTTCATCGAGCTCATACAATTTGTAACAATAGTACCTTATTATCACTTGAAATTGAGAAAGTTCAAAAATTTATGTCTTGGAATGGGTACCCTGCCAAAATAGCGAACAAACTTATAGCAAAATTTTCCCAACCAAAAACTAGACCCACAGTAGATGTTACAAAAACTGAAACTAAAATCTTCATCAATTTGCCCTACACTGGAAGACAAGGAGAGCGTCTCGTTAAAAACACTCTTGTCAAAATTAATAGACTGCTTATTTCAAAGGTTAAATTTATTGTGTTCTTTAATAATACTAAGTCTTCTTTTTTCACCTCTATGAAGGATAAAATACCAGTCCAGTTTTTAAACAAGATTGTGTATCAGTTCACATGTCCTGGCTGTTCCCACACTTACATAGGTAAAACAGAAAGATGCATGACTCTCCGTGCATCAGAACATGCGCTCGACAATAACAGCGAAATTCATAACCACTTACATAGCTGTGATCAGTTCGATCACATTATGAATTTATTTTGTATGCCAGACAATGGTACACCGGCAAGAATTGATCTTTCAGGATTCGTTCTAAACAGTATAAAAGTCATTGACAGATCAAATCATTGGAATGAGCTTCTCTTTAAAGAGGCTTATGCCATCAAAAAGCACAACCCTGAACTTAACACTGGCCTAAAGGCCTCCAAACAATTTAGTTTATTTCTGTAAAATTTCTGTCTCTCCTCATTACAGTAAATATCTGTCAAACACTTGTCAATCTCTATTGTATCAACCATCTTAGTTATCTTAACGTACTTATATTCTTACTATGCCATGTTTATTACCTGCCACCTGTATGCCCCATGCTGTTCTACCTTAATCTTCTTGCTGTACATAACCTTTAATCGTTTCATTACCCTACATGTGCTGTTTTAAATTCTTATCTACTGCCTATATATACCGTTATTTTCATTGTATCACTACTCCTGATGATGGTTTGAGAATAAACCGAAATATTGAGTTAATATGTCTTACATGTCTTTCTTCGGATTGCTCACTCTACTTTATTATGTCAAGCTAGTCAGTGGAAATTCTAATATTTGGAGACGACTCCGAACCACTGAACCAAACTTATACAATGAAACTTACGGCTATCGGACTGCTTATCGCAAAATCCGCAAACTTGAACTGGACCTGGAATTTCTTAAAAAATGCAGAGACAACAACCTGACTCCACAATTTGTTAGATGGAAAAACTTAAAATCCAAGCGCTACAAACTCCAAGGACAATACCACAGAAGACTGATCAAGGAAGAAATCAGCAAGAAACATGAAAGCCTACTTAAAGATAAAAAATCGTCTGTTTTACACCGAACAACCCTTCTAGGACAGACAACATACTTAAAAGCCATGGCACTGATTATGCATGCAGAGAGGTCTTCAGATTTCATCACCAACAAAGCTAAATCTACCCTGGACAAGAAATATGATCACCTGATACGAGAACATAACCGCAAACAAGGACTTACGGACAACCCTAACATGATCATCACCAACCTAACCGGCGAGTCCTTATCAAAAGATGAAGTAAGTGTGTTACAATTTGGACTTAAATATGGACTAGCTACCAGACCCAAAGAGTCTGATGTGATTGTTTCAATAGAATTATTATGGGAAAAACTTCAGAAAAATCGCTTGATACCATCCTCGTTTTTGAAAAGGGAACGCATGAAAACGTCTCTCAGGTCACTGGCTTATAGAATTCTGGACTTTGATGATAAACGACTGAACTCAGATCACAAAAGAATTCGCACCTTGAAATCCCTTAAAATGAGGTTTGCAATTCTAAAACCAGACAAAGGAAACGGAATAGTCCTTATAAAGAAGGATGACTACTACACCAGTATGGACAACCTATTTTCGGACAGAACAAAATTTAAAGTGCTTCAGAGAGACTCTACTCTTACCCAACTCCGAACAGCTCAAGGTTACCTACGTACCCTGCTAAATAGGAAAGAAATCGACCAGACAACTTATAACAACATCAGACCTCAAGCCGCCCACCCAGGAAGAGGTCATGGCCTCCCAAAAACCCATAAACATTTCTCTGTTCTCCCTAAATTCCGCCCAATTGTAGATACTACAGGAACCGTGTATTCCGATATTGGAAAGTACCTGTCACAACTGCTGCAACCTCTTGGAACTAACAAATATCGCCTCAAAGATTCGTTTGATGCTGTTAACAGAATTAATGATATACCCAGCGAATTATTTCAACAAGGTTACCGGTTTGTTTCGTTTGATGTGGAGTCCCTGTTCACTAATGTGCCATTATCTATAACTGTAAACGTTATCCTTGATAAAGTGTATAATCAGAAACTCATCACTACCACCCTGTCAAAAAGAACTCTGAAAAAGTTAATTATGGACTCCTGCACTAAGACAATATTTACAGCTAATAAGCATGTGTACCAACAGATAGATGGAGTGACTATGGGCGCAGCCCTTGCTCCTATACTGGCTGATATTTTTATGACTGAACTAGAAAACACCGTTATTAAGAAACTGTTTTTGGAAGACACCATTAAATTCTACTGCCGTTTTGTGGATGACACCCTCATTTTAGCCAAACCATCTGACTTTAAACTAATCCTTCAAGAACTAAACATGTATGATGCTAACATAAAATTTTACTTTTGATGACTTTACCGAAAATAACGAAATCCACTTTTTGGACATAAATATATTGCCAAATGGTACATCTATATACCGTAAACCCTCCCACACAGGCTTATTCACGCAGTTTTCTAGCTTCCAGCCATGGGCAACCAAAACCTCATGGGTAAGAGCTCTAGTTCATCGAGCTCATAAAATTTGTAACAATAGTACCTTATTATCACTTGAAATTGAGAAAGTTCGAAAATTTATGTCTTGGAATGGGTACCCTGCCAAAATAGCGAACAAACTTATAGCAAAATTTTCCCAACCAAAAACTAGACCCACAGTAGATGTTACAAAAACTGAAACTAAAATCTTTATCAATTTGCCCTACACTGGAAGACAAGGAGAGCGTCTCGTTAAAAACACTCTTGTCAAAATTAATAGACTGCTTATTTCAAAGGTTAAATTTATTGTGTTCTTTAATAATACTAAGTCTTCTTTTTTCACCTCTATGAAGGATAAAATACCAGTCCAGTTTTTAAACAAGATTGTGTATCAGTTCACATGTCCTGGCTGTTCCCACACTTACATAGGTAAAACAGAAAGATGCATGACTCTCCGTGCATCAGAACATGCGCTCGACAATAACAGCGAAATTCATAACCACTTACATAGCTGTGATCAGTTCAATCACATTATGAATTTATTTTGTATGCCAGACAATGGTACACCGGCAAGAATTGATCTTTCAGGATTCGTTCTAAACAGTATAAAAGTCATTGACAGATCAAATCATTGGAATGAGCTTCTCTTTAAAGAGGCTTATGCCATCAAAAAGCACAACCCTGAACTTAACACTGGCCTAAAGGCCTCCAAACAATTTAGTTTATTTCTGTAAAATTTCTGTCTCTCCTCATTACAGTAAATATCTGTCAAACACTTGTCAATCTCTATTGTATCAACCATCTTAGTTATCTTAACGTACTTATATTCTTACTATGCCATGTTTATTACCTGCCACCTGTATGCCCCATGCTGTTCTTCCTTAATATTCTTGCTGTACATAACCTTTAATCGTTTCATTACCCTACATGTGTTGTTTTAAATTCTTATCTACTGCCTATATATACCGTTATTTTCATTGTATCACTACTCCTGATGATGGTTTGAGAATAAACCGAAATATTGAGTTAATATGTCTTACATGTCTTTCTTCGGATTGCTCACTCTACTTTATTAAAGTAACAATTAACATTCTTAAAGTTGGTTACTATGCCGAACAGAAAAATATTTTCGTATGGTATCTCATCTAATGAGGAAGGGTGTTCAAACTGAAACAAAGTCTGTACCATATCCCAAACATACTTAATTAAAGTTGAATTCTTAAGTGACAAGTGATTAACAAATGAAAAATATTCTGTGTGAGACCACCGCATCTGACACAGTTCTCCGTCATACCACATCTAAACAGTCTCTAGTGAAAATACAATTATGGAGGATTTTCCAATCCAGTGGTACACATGTTGCATTTTTCACACCTTCTATCACAATGATCCAATAATAATTAATGTTTAACTGAGGGAGTACTTTTCCCAATACATTAGACTAACAGGGTGTTTAGTTACAGATCTTCTAAGTAACTTATATAGTTGGCTTGTGGCCAGGCTAGTAATAGGAACAATATTTCCGTCTACATTTATTTCTAAAGTACAGTCCTCTTTACATTGAAAATCAACCCCTTCTAACAGTCCTAACCAGTTTGGGGGTATTGATGATATTTCATATGACCGTCTTCTTAGGGAAGATGTAACATCGGGGCATTCTGAGGAAATTATTTCAACAATTCCGTCTTCGGGAATAAAACCCGGTATAACAAAGTAAAGGATATCACTAATACAGAATAATTTAGATTTGATAAAGATATTAGAGGATATTTCATTTCCTTGAAACTTAATGTATGGATTGTAAAAAAAATGGCTGTAACAAAATCTGTTGTGGATGTGAAATTGAAACTTGGCAAATAGCTTTAAGTTCATTCCAGGCTATTAACATTTCTTTATAAAATGCAGGTAAATGATACAAAAGAGAATTATTTCTGGACATATAAAACAGAGCAGTACTTTCATTTAAACCTTAACAAGTATAAAAAGTGGCGGAAGAAGCTTTTTCAAACCATATTTGGGTGATTGAAAAATCTGGATAACATACTAAGACGAAAGGCCTTTAGTATTCTCGTTATTTTGGGATTACACTTTCTTGAAAATATGGTAGAAATTCTTCTACCGATTTTGGGTGACGCCCGAAACGGGAATCGAACCAGGTCCCAGAGTATGGCACCTATCGCCAGCACTAAATGCCGGCTGCCTTATCCATTCAGCCAACCGGCCTCCTCATGATATTTTTCATGGGACAGGTGTATGACCTGGCTTGTTTGTGGTGCAGGTACCTGGACAACCTCGAATATCATGAGGAGGCCGGTTGGCTGAATGGATAAGGCAGCCGGCATTTAGTGCTGGCGATAGGTGCCATACTCTGGGACCGGGTTCGATTCCCGTTTCGGGCGTCACCCAAAATCGGTAGAAGAATTTCTACCATATTTTCAAGAAAGTGTAATCCCAAAATAACGGGAATACTGTTATATTTACTTGCTAAAAGACACTAACTAATGAAAGGTCTTTACTTTAACTTTAATATCAGGGAGGCTTGTCCACCTTTGCTTTTGTCATTAATTAGAACATTATATGACACTAAATAAGCTTTTTCACCCCAAATAAAATCAATAAAGATAGTTTTCAGTTGGTTATAATATACATCAGGAACAATCAGCACCCTCATAACATACCATAACTTAGACATACATAAAATGGAAATGACACAGACCTTTCCATGTAACGTTAAATTTCTCTGTTTCCAAATATTTATTATACATTTGATTTTCCTTACTTCATCTTCCCAGTTTCGTTTATTACAAGTTTTAACATCAGAACCGAGTTACACTCCCAGTATTTTAAAACATTTATCAACAACTGGTATATCGTGAATTTCCCCTGAGGTGACATTTGATCGAGGGGTACACCAGACTTCGGACTTTTCAGTGTTCACTTTACTATGTTTAACACATGGCCAATAGAGTTTGCATCCGACACGGTAACTGTAGTGTCATCGGCATGCTGACATATTAGACAGGTATCACCACTATTTAGTATATCTATGCCACGAACATCTTTCGAATCTCTCAGCATGCATGCACGCCAGGGGTTCCACTATTAAAAGATATAATAAAGCCGATATAGGACACCCCTGGCGAATAGGCTGAGTCACTGGAAAGTATTTGGTCACATGACCATTACACTTTACAGCAGCTCTAACATCAGTATATAATATTTTGATCCACTGACAAAAAATATCACCAAATCCGTAGCATTTAAGAACATCAAGTTTAACCAGGTAGGCTTCTAAATTATCTGATTCAACATATGTCATTACATCTCTTAAGCTACAAACAGTATCGGCTATATCCCTACCTGGAATACAACAAGTTTGACTTGAATCTATAAGAGAACAGATTACTCTCTTTAGCCGATTCGACAAAGTCTTTGATAGTATTTTGTATTATTTTAACCCAAGTGGGCCTCGATGACATATGACCCATGACATATTCATAATGTGTAAGTGGCTGTGTTGGAGTTGTTTCCCCGTTGACAGGAGAGCTTTAGACATACATGTAAGTCAGTTTTTTTGTACATTTTAATATGTGAGATTTACTATAGTTTTAGTTCTTTTAAGAGAATCTTTGTTTAGTAACAAAGGAATATCTCCACTGATAATTTCAGTTTGAATGTGACATTTCACACCAGCAATATTAGCCGATAGATTTGCATTTTGAAAGGATTTAGTTTGAGCAGTGTCTATTACAGCACAGTAGAATTATTCAGTAACAAAAATATCATTAATGGTAGAATTTCTAGTCAATAGTGTCAGGTTTCATCGTCGTTTGACTTGACGGTTTGTGTGTTTAATTATTGCTAACATCTGACAGAGTTGATACAACAGCTCACTCCTGTTATTCCACAAGGGTTTAGTTATTACTAACAGCTGACGGAGTTGATAGAACAGGTCACTTCTGTTATTCCACAAGGGTTTAGTTATTACTAACATCTGACGGAGTTGATATAACAGGTCACTTCTGTTATTCCACAAGGGTTTAGTTATTACTAACATCTGACGGAGTTGATAGAACAGGTCACTTCTGTTATTCCACAGGTGTTTAATTATTACTAACATCTGACGGAGTTGATAGAACAGGTCACTTCTGTTATTCCACAGGTGTTCAATTATTACTAACATCAGACGGAGTTGATACAACAGGTCACTTCCGTTATTGCACAGGAGTTTAATTATTACTAACAGCTGACGGAGTTGATAGAACAGGTCACTTCTGTTATTCCACAAGGGTTTAGTTATGACTAACATCTGACGGAGTTGATATAACAGGTCACTTCTGTTATTCCACAAGGGTTTAATTATTACTAACATCAGACGGAGTTGATAGAACAGGTCACTTCTGTTATTCCACAAGGGTTTAATTATTACTAACATCCGACGGAGTTAATAGAACAGGTCACTTCTGTTATTCCACAAGGGTTTAATTATTACTAACATCTGGCGGAGTTGATAGAACCGGTCACTTCTGTTATTCCACAAGGGTTTAATTATTACTAACATCAGACGGAGTTGATAGAACCGGTCACTTCTGTTATTCCACAAGGGTTTAATTATTACTAGCATTTGACGGAGTTGATAGAACAGGTCACTTCTGTTATTCCACAAGGGTTTAATTATTACTAACATCAGACGGAGTTGATACAACAGGTCACTTTTGTTATTCCACAGGGGTTTCATTATTACTAACATCTGACGGAGTTGATAGAACAGGTCACGTCTGTTGTTCCACAAGGGTTTAATTATTACTAACATCTGACGGACTTGATAAAACAGGTCACTTCTGTTATTCCACAAGGGTTAAATTATTACTAACATCTGACGGAGTTGATACAACAGGTCACTGCTGTTGTTCCACAAGGGTTTAATTATTACTAACATCTGGCGGAGTTGATACAACAAGTCACTTCTGTTATTCCACACGGGTTTAATTATTACTAACATCAGACGGAGTTGATAGAACAGGTCACTTCTGTTGTTCCACAAGGGTTTAATTATTACTAACATCTGACGGAGTTGATAGAACAGGTCACTTCTGTTATTGCACAGGGGTTTAATTATTACTAACATCTGACGGAGTTGATACAATAGGTCACTTCTGTTATTGCACAAGGGTTTAATTATTACTAACATCTGACGGAGTTGATAGAACAGGTCACTTCTGTTGTTCCACAAGGGTTTAATTATTAATAACATCTGACGGAGTTGATACAACAGATCACTTCTGTTATTCCACAGGTGTTTAATTATTACTAACATCAGACGGAGTTGATAGAACAGGTCACTTCTGTTGTTCCACAAGGGTTTAATTATTACTAACATCGGGCGAAGTTGATACAACAAGTCACTTCTGTTATTCCACACGGGTTTAATTATTACTAACATCTGACGGAGTTGATAGAACAGGTCACTGCTGTTATTCCACAAGGGTTTAATTATTACTAACATCAGACGGAGTTGATAGGACAGGTCACTTCTGTTGTTCCACAAGGGTTTAATTATTACTAACATCGGGCGAAGTTGATACAACAAGTCACTTCTGTTATTCCACACGGGTTTAATTATTACTAACATCAGACGGAGTTGATAGAACAGGTCACTTCTGTTGTTTCACAAGGGTTTAATTATTACTAACATCTGACGGAGTTGATAGAACAGGTCACTTCTGTTATTGCACAAGGGTTTAATTATTACTAACATCTGACGGAGTTGATAGAACAGGTCACTTCTGTTATTGCACAAGGGTTTAATTATTACTAACATCTGACGGAGTTGATACAACAGGTCCCCTATGTTATTGCACAAGGGTTTAATTATTACTAACATCTGACCGAGTTGATACAACAGGTCACTTCTGTTATTGCACAAGGGTTTAATTATTACTAACACCTGTTATCAGATTTTCTAGAGATGATAGGTTCTATGCAGATATTCAAATCCGCTTGTGCAAAGGCAAGCAGTCATACGAAAAACTTTAAACATATTAAAACTGTTGTTAAATAAGATTCAATGAAATTGAGAAGAGGTCTTCCGCTGTTCGATTGTTGTTTTAGGATGCCACTCAACCCTCCGTTACATAAATCAGTAGAACATGTAAAACGACAGGTTTCTCGAAGTCCTCCGTCCTCACAGCCGTTTTTTCCAATATCTTCAGCACAACCTCTCGTTATAGATAACAGTTGTTTGTTTCCTGAAAATCAATGCGAGATTCGAATTCAAAATTAATAGTCAAAAAGCACTCATAGATGCTTCTATTTAGACCGATACTGTTTTACAGTGACAGGTTAAGATACTCTTTACAAGTCTTACATGTTAAAGAAAATATTAAAGAAAACCACCCAATCTGACATAATTTTAAATTTCAGTTTAATTGGTGTAGAGTGATTGTTCATCAATTTTACAGATGGTTTCTTGTAAATACTTTATTTGCTGATCAGTTTACTTGTGACATAGTTCACTAATAGCTTCTTGGACATGTTATCCATTTTCTTCTATCTTTCTCGGATCAAAAAACCATTCAACATTCATTTGTGATGTGAACGTTGAATTATATCTACAACTCTACCAGAAAATGCCTAGTAATACCAGAGTCCCATGGAAACAGTCTGAATAAGTAAGAATCAAACAATTTACCACCTCAGTGAATAAATCAACAGCCAGTGGGACTGATTGTCATATAACCAATCTTATTCCAAACTCATTCAGCCCCTCCCTACTCAATTGCCATCGATACAGCTAACCCTAAATTATATTGCCAATCGCCAGGATGAATTTCAAGATAGATTAGAAAACACAAAGTGACCTTTGATGCAGCATTGGGCATTCCGATAAAAATCTAAAGGATCTTACGCGTAAAAGCAACCATTGATCCAGAAATCAAAATTCTACTGGATTCTTTGAAGTACTTTCAAAGTAGAAATAAATATTTAAAGTTCAAATTTCTTGATCAGGAATTGTACAGTAGGAGTTATTATTTGAGCTTTGGTGGAGCACCCGAAGCCGATAATGAAAAACTACCCTTGTTTTGTTTAATGTCATTATCCAAAAAACCCTGAGGCATCGGTGGTTCAGTGGGTTAGAGTGATCGTCTCTCAGTCCCACAAGACCGTCCATCGATGCGGCATAGGTTCGAATCGCACTCAGATAAAAATTGAACAATTTCTGAGTGGATTTAAGCCCGGTTTCCTCCCCCACTAAACCTGACAACGCCCCATATAAGTGAAATAACCTTGAGTGCAGAGTAAAACATCAATCAATCAATCAACCCAAATACCCTAAAATATACGTCTCCATCCACAGAGCAGGAACTGTGGCCAAACTCGACATACTATTATTAGAATTATTTATCGACCTCAAAAGTGTTAAAAACTCAAGGGCAGCAGTATGTATGTCGTTGAGGACCTAATAAACAGAACTATCAAGGATAAATTCAAACCCTATATAAAAAAATATTTGGAAGAGCTGAAAAAGTGCGTTTTGCACACTGGAAACTAAATGTTGATGAATCTGAAGTTACGTAATATATGTGATATACTATGTAGTTGGGGTTTATACATAAATAGTTTGCCTTAAATATCATACACATTCAAATTAACATACCGTGTATCCAAATGGGATAATATAAATATCTTAGAAATCCTGCTGCTGTATATTGATATAACTTGAATGTATGTTTTACAACGAACAGCTTGCGTCTTTACCTATTTTATTCTCTAGCAGATAGCTTCCTGATTCCTCTAAGAATTCTAAGCATGAAAAAAGACTGACAGTTATAGATTTTTTTGGTTTATTCCTCTAACGTATACGTTCCTCTAACATATATTCCTCTGAGATATACTCAGGGGGATTAGTAGGTAAACAATGGTGGAGTTAATCCGCCCCAGGAGAGCCGTTAATCCGCTTAACGGATCAATGCTGAACAGTCATGGACTTGTCAAATGATGATGATGTTGCCATAAATATGCCATCGTTTTCAAGCTTGAAAACAGGGTTGTATAAACAACGACAGAAGACGATCCCCCCAATTCCACAGACCAGGGAAGACATAGACCTAACAGGACCATGAACGAAAAGGAGGGCTAACGAGAACCTTATCGTGGCAAACGACGGTACCGTGGACAGGATTATGCTATTTGGCACAGACTCGAATCTACAACACTTGTGTAATGCGATGGAACATTCTACTCTTCGCCTAAACAGTTTCTCCAGATTTAATCCTTGCACGCCTACGTAAAGGGTCAAATGTTCCCCTTAGTTTTCGGACTCCTGCCCAATAAGAGCCAAGCAACATACTCCCGCATGTTTCGCCTACTTCGAGATGCTGCCAATGCCAGAGGACTTAGCCTGAATCCGACGCACCTGCAATTGGACTATGAATTGGCCGTTCATAGGATAGCATGTGAAATATTTCCCGATATCACAATAAAGGGATATTTCTTCCACTAAACTCAGTGCATATGGATAAGAATTCAGAACCTAGGCCTGGATTCATCATACCAATCCGACCCTGACCTGTATAAGTTTGTCCGGAAAGATTGAATACATTACAGCAGCGATTTCGCCCGGGAGAGACCACGTTGATCCAGTATGCCGATTCTGCCTCATACTTATTATCTATCTAATATGTGTTCTTTCATAATAAAAACATATACTGAGTCCACAAAATAATAATTTCTCTTTCTATTTTATGACTTTAAATTTGACTTCCCACGCCACCCGCAACTTCGGGTAGACCAACCGTGGTTTTAATCCCCTAATCTGTAATCCTCTGAGCCGATCATTTCTCTAACGTATACTAGTAAAATAGTATACGTTAGAGGAACGTTACCAGAGAATTACCAGTCAGAGTGCAATCATTGGATAAATCTCGATCAACACCAGTCTATCTCTGACCAAGAATTTCAGTTGCCAGCTCAATATTCAAAGGGGCCTCCGTGGCTCAGTAGGTAGAGCGTTGGACGCTCAATCCGAACAGCCTTCCACCAATGGGTCGCGGGTTCGAATCCCACTCAGTCCAAAAAAATGGTAATTTTCTGACTGGGTTTTCACTCGAACGACCTATGTGGGATGGTTGCCAGTTACCAACGGAAGGTCGTGGGTTTCCTCCGGGCATAGAGCCCGGTTTCCTCCCACAATAAAACTGGCAACGCCGCCATATAACTGAAATAATCTTGAGCGCGGCGTAAAACACCAATCAATCAATCAATCAATATTCAAACATAACATAGATGTCAGTTGCCAGTTCGATATTCAAACATAACATAGATGTCAGTTGCCAGTTCCATATTCATATATAACATAGATATCAGTTGCCAGTTCCATATTCATATATAACATAGATGTCAGTTGCCAGTTCCATATTCATATATAACATAGATGTCAGTTGCCAGTTCCATATTCATATATAACATAGATATCAGTTGCCAGTTCAATATTCAAATATAAAATAAATGTCAGTTGTCAGTTCTATATTCAAATATAACATAAATGTCAGTTGCCAGTTAACTAGTCAAATATAACATAAATGTCAGTTGCCAGTTAACTATTCAAATAGAACATAGATGTCAGTTGCCAGTTAACTATTCAAATAGAACATAGATGCCAGTTGCCAGTTAACTATTCAAATAGAACATAGATGCCAGTTGCCAGTTCAATATTCAAATATAACATAGATGTCAGTTGCCAGATCCATATTTAAATATAACATAAATGTCAGTTGCCAAATCTATATTCAAATATAACATAAATGTCAGTTGTCAGTTCTATATTCAAATATAATATAGATGTCAGTTGCCAGTTAACTAGTCAAATATAACATGGATGTCAGTTGCCAGTTAACTATTCAAATAGAACATAGATGTCAGTTACCAGTTCTATATTCAAATATAACATAGATGCCAGTTACCAGTTCAATATTCAAATAGAACATAGATGCCAGTTACCAGTTCAATATTCAAATATAGCATAGATGTCAGTTGCCAGTTAACTATTCAAATAGAACATAGATGTCAGTTACCAGTTCTATATTCAAATATAACATGAATGTCAGTTGTCAGTTCTATATTCAAATATAGCATAGATGCCAGTTGCCAGTAAACTATTCAAATTGAACATAGATGTCAGTTACCAGTTCCATATTCATACATAATATTATGTCAGTTGCCAGTTCTATATTCAAATATAACATAAATGTCAGTTGCCAGTTAACTATTCAAATATAATATAGATGTCAGTGGCCAGATCCATATATAAATATGACATAGATGTCAGTTACCAATTCGATATTCAAATATAATATAAATTTCAGTTGCCATTTTATATTCAAATATAATATAGATGTCAGTTGCCAGTTCAATATTCAAATTTAACATAGATGTCAGTTGCTATTTCGATATTCAAATATAACATAGATATCAGTTGCCGGTTCAATATTCAAATATAACATAGATGTCAGTTGGCAGTTCAATATTGAAATCTAACATAAATGTCAGTTGCCAGTTCTATATTCAAATATAACATAAATGTCAGTTGCCAGTTCCATATTCATATAGATGTCAGTTGCCAGTTCCATATTCATACATAACATAATGTCAGTTCTATATTCAAATATAACATAAATGTGTCGTGCCGAAAAATTGCCCTACAGAGGTCCATTACGGGCAGCATATGTGGTGTCAAAACCTCATCTATGTATCGAACGGCGTTAAGGTTGCCGGGAATGTGCACCAGTTGAGTTTTTCGGGCACAGGATATGGCACCCCACACCATCACACTTCCTTCGCCGAAATTCTCGACCTCAAGGACGCAGTTCCTTGCGAACCTCTCATTCCGGCGTCTGTAAACTCGTGTACGACCATCTCTTCTCTGCAGCTGGAATCTTGATTCATCGCTGAACCAGCCTCGCCTCCAGTTTCGCAGATTCCAGTCCCTTAATCTGTTGCACCATCGGACCCTTGCAAGTCGATGCTGGCGTCGCAGTACTACGCCAAAGTAAGGACGTCTGGCGCTTAAGCCGTTTTGACGGAGACGGTTTCTGACTGTCTGTGCCGATATTCGACAGAGACATGGGATATTTGATGCTGTTTCAGTTGCTGTTTTGGTCCGGTTTCGCAGGTGAAGTATCCGGATGTAGCGATCTTGAGCTGCTGATGTGATCCTAGGTCGGCCAGAACGTCGATGATCAACTGTTGAACCGGATTGCTGGTGCCGTTGCAACAGTCTGGAAATCGTGTTCCGGTGAACATTATAAAGTCTAGCGACTGCATTCTGTGATTCGTCGGCCAGGAGACGACCAATGACGACGTTCCGGGTAGCTGCGCCTAGTCTTGGCATATTGTAGAAACTTCGTGAAACAATTTAACGACCGAATTCAATTGAACAGTTGTGTGTCTTTTATACCCATTAAACCAGCATAAAGATAAGACGTGATTCGCACGTGCAACTGCCCTACGTTTTTCGATACGCCTTCCTCGTGTAGCGTTACACAAAGGCTGACCCGAAAGTCACGTGTGATCAACAGCCACTATCAGGGGCTTAAATTCAATTATGGGACATCTACATTATAACATGATCCTGTTATCATGTGTCAATCATGCACATTTTTGGAAAAAATCATGTTTGAAAAAAATATTGGATGTTGCGTTTCTTTTTTGGGAGAGTATATGACTCAAACAACACAATGTGTCAATCATAACATCCTTCCCACAAATTATATCTCTATGGTCTCAAATAACACCATGTGTCAATCATAACATCCTTCCCACAAATTATATCTCTATGGTCTCAAATAACACAATGTGTCAATCATAACATCCTTCCCATAAATTATATCTCTATGGTCTCAAATAACACAATGTGTCAATCATAACATCCTCCCCACAAATTATATCTCTATGATCTCAAATAACACAATGTGCCAATCATAACATCCTCCCCACAAATTATATCTCTATGGTCTCAAATAACACAATGTGTCAATCATAACATCCTTCCCATAAATTATATCTCTATGGTCTCAAATAACACAATGTGTCAATCATAACATCCTTCCCACAAATTATATCTCTATCGTCTCAAATAACACAATGTGTCAATCATAACATCCTTCCCATAAATTATATCTCTATCGTCTCAAATAACACAATGTGTCAATCAATACATCCTAATTTAAGTTGAAGATATACTTCCTATTTTGCATGTGGAATGAGTTCCGGATCATAACTACTAATGCTAGGAACATAGGAAAACTATCATAAAATTTATTCCTGTAAGTGACACGCACAGACCGTTTGATGAAATACTTGAAACCGAATTTAACGTTTTCTTCCTAACCTGCTTCTATAATTCTTTCAGAGAGGTATTGCCGTTAATTTTAGAAGAATACGAGCGCCAGTAATCTTTTTGTATCTTTTTAATAATTCTTTGAGCATGTGCCATCACTTCTTTGTAACTTGACAGTTAAGGCATTTATGTGAGTCTATATTTGGATAATGTTTATAACTTAACAGTTAAGGCATTTAGGTGAGTCTATATTTGGACAATCTTTATAACTTGACAGTTAACGCATTTAGGTGAGTCTATATTTGGATAATGTTTATAACTTAACAGTTAAGGCATTTAGGTGAGTCTATATTTGGACAATCTTTATAACTTGACAGTTAACGCATTTAGGTTAGTCTATATTTGGATAATGTTTATAACTTAACAGTTAAGGCATTTAGGTGAGTCTATATTTGGACAATCTTTATAACTTGACAGTTAAGGCATTTAGATGAGTCTATATTTGGACAATCTTTATAACTAGACAGTTAAGGCATTTAGGTGAGTCTATATTTGGACAATCCTTATAACTTGACAGTTAAGGCATTTAGGTGAGTCTATATTTGGTCAATCTTTAAAACTTGACAGTTAAGGCATTTAGATGAGTCTATATTTGGACAATCTTTATAACTTGAGAGTCAAGGCATTTAGGTGAGTCTATATTTGGACAATCTTTATAACTTGACAGTTAAGGCATTTAGGTGAGTCTATATTTGGACAATCTTTATAACTTGACAGTCAAGGCATTTAGGTGAGTCTACATTTGGACAATATTTTTAACTTGACAGTCAAGGCATTTAGGTGAGTCTATATTTGGACAATCCTTATAACTTGACAGTTAAGGCATTTAGGTGAGTCTATATTTGGACAATCTTGATAACTTGACAGTTAAGGCATTTAGGTGAGTCTATATTTAGACAATCTGTATAACTTGACAGTCAAGGCATTTAGGTTAGTCTATATTTGGACAATCCTTATAACTTGACAGTTAAGGCATTTAGGTGAGTCTATATTTGGACAATCTGTATAACTTGACAGTCAAGACATTTAGGTGAGTCTATATTTGGACAATCTTTATAACTTGACAGTTAAGGCATTTAGGTGAGTCTATATTTGGACAATCTTTATAACTTGACAGTTAAGGCATTTAGGTGAGTCTATATTTAAACAATCTTTAAAACTTGACAGTTAAGGCACTTAGGTGAGTCTATATTTGGACAATCTTTATAACTTGACAGTTAAGGCATTTAGGTGAGTCTATATTTGGACAATCTTTAAAACTTGACAGTTAAGGCACTTAGGTGAGTCTAAATGTGGACAATCTTTATAACTTGACAGTTAAGGCATTTAGGTGAGTCTATATTTGGACAATCTTTAAAACTTGACAGTTAAGGCACTTAGGTGAGTCTAAATGTGGACAATCTTTATAACTTGACAGTTAAGGCATTTAAATGAGTCTATATTTGGACAATCTTTATAACTTGACAGTTAACGCATTTAGGTGAGTCTATATTTGGACAATTTTTATAACTTGACAGTTAACGCATTTAGGTGAGTCTATATTTGGACAATCTGTATAACTTGACAGTGAAGACATTTAGTTGAGTCTATATTTGGACAATCTTTATAACTTGACAGTTAAGGCATTTAGGTGAGTCTATACATGTATTTGGACAATCTTTATAACTTGACAGTTAAGGCATTTAGGTGAGTCTATACATGTATTTGGACAATCTTTATAACTTGACAGTTAAGGCATTTAGGTGAGTCTATATTTGGACAATATAACTTGACAGTCAAGGCATTTAGGTGAGTCTATATTTGGACAATCTTTATAACTTGACAGTTAAGGCATTTAGGTGAGTCTATATTTGGACAATCTTTATAACTTGACAATTAAGGCATTAAGGTGAGTCTATATTTAAACAATCTTTAAAACTTGACAGTTAAGGCACTTAGGTGAGTCTATATTTGGACAATCTTTATAACTTGGCAGTTAAGGCATTTAGGTGAGTCTATATTTGGACAATCTTTAAAACTTGACAGTTAAGGCACTTAGGTGAGTCTAAATGTGGACAATCTTTATAACTTGACAGTTAAGGCATTTAGGTGAGTCTATATTTGGACAATCTTTAAAACTTGACAGTTAAGGCACTTAGGTGAGTCTAAATGTGGACAATCTTTATAACTTTACAGTTAACGCATTTAGGTGAGTCTATATTTGGACAATCTGTATAACTTGACAGTGAAGACATTTAGGTGAGTCTATATTTGGACAATCTTTATAACTTGACAGTTAACGCATTTAAATGAGTCTATATTTGGACAATCTTTATAACTTGACAGTTAACGCATTTAGGTGAGTCTATATTTGGACAATCTTTATAACTTGACAGTTAACGCATTTAGGTGAGTCTATATTTGGACAATCTGTATAACTTGACAGTGAAGACATTTAGGTGAGTCTATATTTGGACAATCTTTATAACTTGACAGTTAAGGCATTTAGGTGAGTCTATACATGTATTTGGACAATCTTTATAACTTGACAGTTAAGGCATTCAGGTGAGTCTATATTTGGACAATCTTTATAACTTGACAGTTAACGCATTTAGGTGAGTCTATATTTGGACAATCTTTATAACTTGGCAGTTAAGGCATTTAGGTGAGTCTAAATGTGGACAATCTTTATAACTTGACAGTTAAGGCATTTAGGTGAGTCTATATTTGGACAATCTTTATAACTTGACAGTTAACGCATTTAGGTGAGTCTATATTTGGACAACCTTTATAACTTGACAATCTTTATGTTCATGATTATCGCCACAAGGAGAGAACCGGATTTATTACGACACTCTGAAAGTATGTGGTTATTAAAATTGCTGGCATCCAAAACCGTGTACCACTGGAGGTGTTAAAGATTTACCGTGAATATTTCATCGAGAATTTTGTCACCAATAATTTATAAAAGCATACACGAGTCAGGTGTTTTATCTTTACTCTTTTTTTAATCTCTTCATTCTGACGCACTTGACTTTCCTAAGAAAACGAAAAATGGCCTGTTCAATAGCTCCCTCCTCATTTCCATAAATAACTTCTCTGCTCTTTGGTTTCAGCTTTGAATGTAACATGGAGCCCCATAATAATGGTAACTTTGAGTAATTTGTTTACTTGACTTTGGCTGTGACATGTTATGACCGACTCTGGTGACTTAGGTTTCTTGACTTCTTGATAGTTCTATACTGTGGTCATCCTCATCACCCATAATTGACTTAATAAAATAAGGTTGAGACTCAAAGGCCAACTTGTAATCCCTCTAATAGCGAGGGAAAGGCAAATTCGTACAAGAGAAAAGAAACAAAATAAATAAATAAAAATGGAAATATGTCTGAACGCGACATATAAAAATTACGTAAAACGGAAAATGTTCTGCAATCCCCCAAACTGCATGTATCCTCGTCTGTATGTTGTTTGCAAAAGAAATATAGGAATTAAGGTTTGTTACAGTCAGCGGCGAGCTAACATGGCCCACCCAACGGACACCAATGGCAATGCTTAACCTGCCAAGCCAACTTCAAGCTGGAGGTGACTGCACCACCGCCAATCTTAAGTACATTGATCAATGTGTAGATTTCAACTCCAGAAAAATTTAACCGAAAAAATACCCAAGAGCTTTATTTCAAAGGCTTTCCAAAAAACATTCAAGAATATCTACATTCGGAACCAACATAACTGTTAAAACTCATCGAATCAGATGCTACACCAACTTTTATAGGTGACAATGCTGTACAATGGGACTAAGCTTACAACACATACAAAGAGGCTAACGCAATATTGGGAAGGTTAACCACATAAATCTGCTTCTACAAACTAAACTTCATGTCGACTATTAGCGTGCATGGTTATTATGAAATGAAACCTTTCATTTGGAAAAGTACAAATATACATGCCTTTATCGACGAGGGTGTTGTAATAGCAGCTATAAGGACATCGAACTCCCCAAGGCTTCGAGGCATTTCGTGGATCATTTACGCATTCCACATTAAGTTTTGCAACATGTTCGTTATAACTACAGCTATAGCATCTCGATTTACATTCTGCAACAGAAAAATAACAACTGATCAATATTCCAATATATACTTTTAAGGAAAATGCCCGGACGAAGATCGTTAAAATGTAGGCCCCTATGCTATTCGACTGTGGTTTTTATTATATGAGGTTTCTAAATGGCCATGGGTAACTTTCCTGGCTCCCACAAACCGCTTGATAGGGAGTTTTATTGGGGTATCCCTTTGTCTGCTTTGTTTACTGACTGGGAATCGACTTCGGTAGGCTGTGCGATACTAGCCCGAGGTGGGTGAAGCGTTTTCGACTGTTTGTTTACTGACTGTCAGGCAGAAAACAAAGCAACAGGGAATTCCCTAAATAACTGTTTAAATGTATATAGACTTACAGCTTTTTATTTTAGTTCGACCATTTTAAAATTTTCTACTAATCGGAAGGTCAACAGAGAATCATAAAAAAACTTAGGCGGTGTCTCCTTTTAAGCAGTATTGCGTGACAAATAACGAACTTGCCAGACACATTTTAAAAATATTTCACCCGCTTTTCATTTACCAAATTCTTTTTGATAGCTACAAATATCATATTTACTTGAAAGAATCGTTAGTAGTTTGGCCACCATTTTTTATTATACTTATTTTTAGGGAAGGCGGGGTGGGGGGGGGGGGGGTGTTAAGAAATGATGGAAATTTAAATTAATGGTTGTGTGGCATGTGGCATGAGCTGCCAACATTCACACTCTTTCCATTATTTCTGATCGTCACGACAGTAAAAGGCTTTGAAGGCCATCACAAAACTAAATGATTGGCGTTGGAATGAGGAAATTCCATACAGTACGTGGCCTGTACAAACAGAAAACGTGTCCGAAAAGTTGACAAAATTTAAATAGCCGGGACGACCATTCATTCATTCTAAGCCAAAGTTAGTTCAAAATAATACTTTATCGTACATTTTCGCTCAAATACTGACCACAATGACCTTTTATTATCCCCGACATATAATGCGGGGATTTAAGCCCCTTTCACAATTGAGATACGGCGGGTTTCCGGCTCTTGCGGTCATGAATTTTGGCCTTCCGTACGATGGACCGCAGCCTTCCTTGCGGGCAACCGCACCTTACCGCGCGGAATTTTTGTGCCGCAAGAGCCGCAGAAAAGTTTGGTGTGCACATGGAATCCAATTTTCGGCCGTGCGAATTTTTTTATTACCTCTGATCCGTGCGGGCGCTAGTACGTTCACCGTAAACCGTTGTATCTTGACGCGCGGTTGTTGCACGATTTTTTTGTGTCGTAAGATGCTCCGTACGGTGAAATTTCTTGTTCCGCCAACCTTGCGGCAGTCGTAAACCGTTGAACGATTCGCCGTCTCGGTTTTGCACCGCCTTGCGTTCACCGTGCGTAAAATACCCTCAGGTGTGCTACAGGTATATATTTTTGGGTGCTTCATTTTATCTCACAACAGTTGAAGCTTTTGCCTTGGTCTGCTTCTTGGCGGACATCGTGGGGATCTTCCTCAATCGATTGACGTTCTTTTTCTAACGGTTTTTTTACTGCAATTACGTCTGTGGAGCCCAAAATCGCCGCACGATTTGACAAAACGCCGTAAGGCACCCGCTAATTGGTGCGCGGCGAAAAACAATGACGCACGATGCACGATACTTGCGGCAGTAATGTCTTACGATGGTGATGGCCTATCTGTCAGAAAATGTCTTACATCATCATCGCAGATATTAAAGGAGAAGTAAAAAAAAAATGTATTGTTCAGAAGAAGCGCGCTTATTTTTCCTTTCCAATGGTACTAAACACATATTTTTTGCTACTTTTTCATGGGACATGATGCAGTTTATATAATACCGTATTATGTTACATACACAAAAGAAATTGGTCAACTTTCAAAATCTCCCATTTAAACCCAGGTTAATTTCACTGTCTTCAAAGCATTCCAATCTCCAGAAAATTGTTTTCAGTTTCTCAAAACTTACATTAAATTATAAAGGAAGCTTTGAGGAATATGTGATTAGCACAAAAATGGTATGCGTGGCATATCGAAGAGTTACAAAGGCCTTGAAGAGGATGAATTTAATTTATTTTAATTTATGTCAGATTTTGAAAGTTGACCAATTTGTTTTGCTTATTGCGATCTTTTATTAACTTCACTGTCAGGTGTTAAGCAAATCGCAAAAATATGTGTTTGGTACCGTTGGAAAGGAAACATTAGCGCGCTTCTTCAGAACCCTAAAGTGATTTTTTGTTTTTCTCTCCCATAAAGGACTACACTCAATATTTTAGAGAGTTGAAGACAAGTTCCAAAATAATTAATAATTCAATGCTGAAATTCGAATCTAATTTACTTTATCTGCTGTCCAAACTACATTACAAATTCTTCTAGATTTCGGCGTGACGATCGCGATGTACAAGGCTCCTAATTTGCATATAGGTGACAACTCCATGCCAACGCCATTTTGACGTAGGTTACTATTTAGAGAGAGACTATGGCAATTTTAATCGGTATCTGTACAACTGGTGGCAACACAACATTTTGGCATAGTCGATGTTTTGCAAACTTTTGTACGACTCAACTGCTCAAAATCCCTTTTCAAAATGGCGTCCAACAAGTTGTTTTCATCTAGTTTCTGGGCAGAGCGAAGATCATGTGGCTATAAGTACCCGGATGTCCGAAACATAGAATACAATGGGAGGGTCATTTGTATTATTTATATACGTGTACACTGTAAGGCCTAATCGGCTGATATGTGTTGAACGGTTAGACTTATTAACCATATTCTCTCCCTATGCATAATGTGAAAAGATCAACCATCTGGGAGGAGATTTGTTTCGCCCATTTTCAGGTGTGTGTGTGTGTGTGTGTGTGGGGGGGGGGGGGGGGGTAGGTGGGCCACAGTCGACACAGGCCTTCCATCGATGCAGTGCATGTTCAAATCCCACTCAGACCAATTATAATTGACAAAATTGCCATATGTGGAAAAGTTGCAGGTACTGTTTTCCTCCCCCACTAAAGCCTGTACTCACTGAAGGTTGGCCGTTTCCTCGGGAAGAAGAGCCTGCTTCCCTCCCCTACTACAGTATATATTAAGTGAAATGATCTTGAGTGTGACATAAAACATGAATCTATCAATAAGTTAAGGATTAGGATATGTTTAATAATATTCTGTTTTCATTTTAAAGACTGAAACAATACATCTTTACGAAGTCACTTCGATTTCAAAGGCGGTGGGGTGATGCCTGGATCAAATCCTGCCATATGATGGGTGCCTCCAATGGTTTTAGCTAATTCAAGGTATACTGTCTTTTTGTGAATAATATGTCTCTGTCTGGATCTTCGTCTTTTTTTCCCTCGCCTTTTATTTCTACGAACCTAAAAAAATCTGGCAACAAAAATCCATGTTGCTGCTATGATTCCTAACTTGACATTGTATGATGTAAATACACACAGCCTGTGGCTTGTATTATAAGCAGAAATAGTGTTCAGAAAGTAAAGAAAATTTAAATAACCATGACGTCCATTCACTTTAGGTGTAATTTAGTACATTATTGAGACAAGTATCACTAAACAGTTTCTAATTTGTACTTTTTAAGAAATATAGTAAATGATTTCAATATTTTGTTTTAACAGAAAAAATATCAACATTTTGGCAGCTCAAGCCACTTTACTAGGCTCAAAAAGGTAAAGTGGTATGAGTTGCCAAAATTCAGACTTTTTCTTTCAATTCATCGAGAAAAAAATATATTCATTTTGAAATGAAAAATGTATAAGGAGATAGACAGCCTGAAAATGAGTGAAATGAATGTTTCCTTTCTCTATCTGACATGTTATTGTTCTGAATCTAAATTATATAGGATGGCCTACTAGGTTAGTCATGAACACGAATAGCAAAAGGAAATTCTTTCTCAACCCTTCTAATGAGGTTAATTTCATAACAAAGTTAAGTAGTAACTCCCTTTAAAAACTTCAATTTTTACTGTTTTTATGAAATATCTAGTTAATTTGCTTTATTAATTAAAAATATATGATTTTTAGCAGCTTATGCATGTCATTTGACTGTAATATAGCGGTGGCTTTTTATTTATTTGCGTGTGGCAGCCCAAACAGGAGCTTTAATATATTAAAACTGTTGTTTACAGATGGTCATCTTTTTCCAGTGTTCATTGCATGTGGCCTAGATGATTTTTGTTCCATGGTAGTTTTTACCATGTTATATTAACCATGAAGCCCAAGTAACACTACATGTGAGTGAATTCCAGCTGTTACTGTATCTATTGTTGATAAATTAGATATCGTTGTAAATTAAACATCCGATGCTTACAATGTCTAAACCTACCAACTTAAAGCTGTAAATTACTGTAACCTACCTTTTTATCTCTGTCTGGTTATAATACTTAAATCAAATGTATGTATGTACGTATGTATGTAAGTATGTAACTTTTCCTCTTATGCCAAATATTTTGGCCAGAGAGTAATAAACAAAGAAAAAAAGTACAAAATCTCTGAAAAACATACTTTTTGTGAAATCAAGGTTATCATCAGTCTATTACTAGTAGGATGTTTTTAGTTTAATGAATTTAATTCAATTTCTTATAAGTCCTGACCTAGACAAATAGGATCAGTGTATTAGACAAATAGTGGAGTATAATTAATGGAACTTGAAAGTTTTAATAATAATATTGTAAATTTGTACGTTAAAGTGCTACTTATCAAAAGTTATTTTTGCCATTTACTTTTCATTGTTCCTATTTCTAAAGTCTATTTCTAATCTTAATATTTACTTGTTCTTGCACTCTGTATATTATCAAGCTATAGAGAATTGTATTGTTAAACTTAAAAAGTGCCAAAATCCCATTTTCTACATTTACACGATATTTAAATGTGATTTTACCAAAACTAAAGTCTACTAGTAGTAGTAGATATAAATGAAATCCGTCTGAGAAAGAAATATAACCTAATCTACATAAAATTTAATGTCAAATAAAACGAATTTGAATTATCTTATCAATACTATAATTGCCTAATTATTTAATAGTCACAAAAAAGCGAAGTGGGAAGCATCCGAAAGACATTTTACTGGACTTACTCCATTACACTGTGTTGACGATTACGGTTAACTGGGGTAGTTGAAAATGGCGCCTGTCTGGCGTCAGCTTGTGAGGCCAATGAGCTCTCTAGTTATTTTTAGATCTCGATGGGAAAACCAGCAATGACATCTGCCAAGGTCGTGTTGGAAAATAACAAAGCCACAATTTTTGGAAAAGAGGTTGACTTGATTTGTGTCTTTCATGATGAAATCTCTGCAGAAGAGACCTCAGATGTATTGGTTGCCATGGAAGAGAAAAGTATCTCGGATCAAAGGCAACTTATTACAAACCTTCACCTACAATTTGCCCATCCCTCAAGTCATCTAAAGTTGCTAATGGATGCTAGGGTTGTTCAGATTCTTGCAAGTCAGTTGTGAATGAAGTAAGTGATAATTGTAAAGTTTGTAAACGATTGTTGGACGCTAAAATAGATCTCCGTCAATGCTTCACAGGTTCGAATGATATTCAATCTGCGCATATTTTCTTGCTGGTTTCTTCTTAGATCAGGGGCCTGCGTGGCTCAGTAGGTGGAATATTGAACGCTCAATCCGAACAGCCTTCCGCCAATGGGTCGCAGGTTCGAATCCCACTCGGTCCAAAAAAGTGAGAAACTATCCAGACAATATTGATGTACTCAGTACTGATGTAAATAAGGCGTTATAATAGTTAAATTGTTTTAATTTGAATTCCCGTGGTTGGCACGTGCTAACGCAGGGTATTACCATAAGCTGCAAAGAGGCCTTCTGGTGCCGCGATGCAACATTGTGCTTTACGATTATAGAGTTATGTATTCAATAAAACATTAGGTACATTTTCACCTTTAATAATAGTTGTTTACCGAATTAAATATTATCATTAGCAAGTATAAACTAAAGTATGTTGAATAAACCACAGCTCTAATCTGTATTGGATTGAATCATGTTGGTTGGTTGATTGATTGGTTGAATTTTTACGCCGCACTCAAGATTATTCCACGTACAGGCTCGCGTTGCCAGGTGTATTGGTGGAGGAATACTGTGACATTCCGCTGGTAACTGGCAATCATCACAGAGGTCGATCGGATGAAAACCCAGTCAGAAAATTTCAAACCCGCGACCCATTGGTGGAAGGCTGTTCGCATGGAGCTTCCAATGCTCTACCTATTGAGCCACGCAGGTCCCTGATCGAAGAGGAAAACAGCAAGAAAATATGAGCAGATTGAATGTCATTCGAACCCGTGAAACATTGGCGGAGATCTCTTTTAGCGTCCAACGATCTACAAACTGATCCACAAACTCACAAGTCAGAAATGATTTTTCATTAAGCGTACAATGGAATGTTAGAGATGGGTGCTCTTGACGCTCAATGAAAAATATTCTTCATTAAGCGTTGCGAGAAAAAAAAAATTAATAAAAAGTTTCATTAAGCCTCAGAACGCAAACAGCTATTCGACAATGTATGAGCAATGTTTCATTAAGGGTCGATTTTTCATTAAGCGTTGTAACAAGGCACGAAACCCACACTTCAACATGACGTAATTTAGCGACGTCACACGTGGTAGACCGGGCAAAACATCCGTCAAAGTTTTCAGCATTTTACAACATATTTTTAAAAAGAAACCCCCTATTGTGACAGTATATGTCTGAAAAGATCAAGTAATGCGAATTTTTTTTGCATGAAATGGGAGCTCAAACAAATATAGCTTAAGCCCCTTCACAATTGAGATACGGCGGGTTTACGGGTCTTGCGGTCATGAATTTTGGCCTTCCGTACGATGGACCGCAGCCTTCCTTGCGGGCAACCGCACCTTACCGAGCGGAATGTTTGTGCCGCAAGAGCCGCAGAAAAGTTTGGTGTGCACATGGAATCCAATTTTCCGCCGTGTGAATTTTTTTATTACCTCTGATCCGTGCGGGTGCCAGTACGTTCACCGTAAACCGTTGTATCTTGACGCGCGGTTGTTGCACGATTTTTTTGTGTCGTAAGATGCTCCGTACGGTGAAATTTCTTGTTCTGCCAACCTTGCAGCAGTCGTAAACCGTTGAACGATTCGCCGTCTCGGTCTTGCACCGCCTTGCGTTCACCGTGCGAAAAATACCCTCAGGTGTCCTACAGGAATATATTTTTGGGTGCTTCATTTTATCACAACAGTTAAAGCTTTTGCCTTGGTCTGCTTCTTGGCGGGCATCGTGGTGATCTTTCTCAATGGATTGAGCGGGCCTCCGTGGCTCAGTAGGTAGAGCGTTGGACGCTCAATCCGAACAGCCTTCCACCAATGGGTCGCGGGTTCGAATCCCACTCAGTCCAAAAATTGGAAAATTTTCTGACTGGGTTTTCACTCGAACCACCTATGTGGGATGGTTGCCAGTTACCAGAGGAAGGTCGTGGGTTTCCTTCGGGCACAGAGCCCGGTTTCCTCCCACAATAAAACTGGCAACGCCGCCATATAAGTGAAATAATCTTGAGCGCGGCGTAAAACACCAAACAATCAATCAATCAATCAATCAATGGATTGACGTTCTTTTTCTAACGGTTTTTTAGATCTAGGCGCCTTTTTATACTGCAATCACGTCTGCGGAGCCCAAAATCGCCGCACGATTTGACAAAACGCCGTAAGGCGCCCGCTCATTGGTGCGCGGCGAAAAACAATGACGCACGATGCATCTTGCGGCACGCCGCACGTTCCAACAAATCACGTAGCACCTCCGCGCAACTGTCTCACGGATCACGTGCGCTAAACGTGCGATGCTTGCGTCACTCGCGCGGTTCGCCGCAAGAGATTCGTGGATTAAAACGTGCGGGAAAATTGCCACGCCCTTACGATGCCCCGGCCAATCGTAAAATGGATTATTTTCTTGCGGTATTTTTTCCGATTCTACTGCGGCCCGAAAAATTTTATCTCCACCGTGCGGTCGATTTTAGTATTTTGACCGTGCGGCGAAAGTCTCAATTGTGAAAGCCCCTTTAACTCCAATTGGAAGCTAAGCTTTTCCGGTCTAAATTGTGTGCCACGACGCAATGTCATTGTTGCGCAAAAACCTGGCAAATGGTCTATTCAAGACATACTTTTTCTCTCTACAGCCTATATACGGAAATTAATTTGCTTTAGCTCTGTGATATATATAGACGTTAAGCCAGGGCCTCTTCGTGGTTGGTTGAAATGACGCCGAAAGCGTTCAAATGTCAACTATGGCGTCAAATACGAAGATATTTCCGATTGCTGACGGAAGATATACATATTTTCAATAATTGTTTCTTTGACACCCTGGGACCATACTGGAAGTGATAGACGTATTTATTTCAGTGATATTTATAATTTTCTAAACCATGATGTTAAAACTATTATAGTGGGTCATTTAAATGTTTGCTTCTCTCCACTCGATAAATCTGATGGAGTCTTGGAAAATGATAGATATATTGGGCTGAATTCAATGCCCTTGTTGCAGATTGCAATATGAAAGACATCTGGAGATATTTTCAGGCAGATATTGGTAGTTTTACTTGGACAGAATGTATAGTATTAGTAGAAGTCTTGACAACAGAGTAGAATCGACCATATATTCATAAGTCATTGTTTTTTTTAACTGCTTATTATCGGTGTAATGGCTTTACTAACTATTTAGTACGATTTTCCTGTAGTTAGATTCATGAGGGCAATCTTGTAAGATAATGAAGTATTTTAGTATTAATGAAAAAGCCAAACACCCTCTAATAGGCACGATCGACAATAGCAGTTAATGGTAATACTAAGATCTTTCTAAATTTAGAAAACGGGGAAAATCGAATAAAATAAAGCAAGTTTTGTCGAAATCTGGTACAATCGTTACTATACGGATACCATTCTGGAGTATTCAGACAATGATGCTGTAAAGTTGTACGCATTAGTTACTTTCAGCTAATTGTAGACGACACGTGGCACTGACAGTTACACCATGAAACTAGCTCTGTTGTTTCGAGAGATAATGATTGAATTATTCACCAGAAATAAACAGGTACATATATAATATATGAAAATCCCTTTTCTCACTTCCGCTGCAGATACCAAGCACAAACGTTTGGAAAGGGAAAGTTATTGGATTCAAACATTACAAACTATTTATCCTTTGGGTTTGAACTTGGACCCCGGAAGATGTCGTGAAAAAACTCTAATACCATTTGTGTTTCAGTATAACAAAGCTAGCATCGCTATGACCAAGATTATAGTAGAAGAATGCAAACTACTTCAAAGTAAACTTGCTCGACCTCTGACCCAAAGGCCAGTCATTGCTTATAAAAAGAACAAGAGTTTGAAAGATATACTGGTCAGGGCTAAACTCCCCTGTCTGCCATCTACCTAGGTTTTTCTGGAAAAGGGGTGGGGGGGGGGGGGGCAAATTTTCACTGTCTTTTCCCATGACCCCATAATATAGTCTGACGATATTCTTACTATAGCTTAAGGTGCGTAAGCATTGTCAATGTAAAACAAAGTGTTCCAGAAAATTCTACTGACTAAGGCCAAGCTCCTGTCAGTCGTCAACCTAATAAAATATCATAGGTTTACTTTATTACAACAATTTATGATGGGGTATAAAGGTCTAATTGATATACCTTTTTTAACACAATTAGAAACTTGTCTCCGTGGTTATTTTAGACAAGAAGATTTTCCCTGTGCCCGTGTGTTTTAGTGTTCATAAATACAATATATACAATAGATTGAGAAAAGAACCAAGAAAAAAAGATATAATGAATAGACACAAGTTGTTGGGAGTAAACCACATGGGGCTTGATGGGGATATCGATAAATAACTGGTATCAGTCTAGTAGGTAACGTTAATCCGCCGATAATCTGCTTTGTTACATTGTTTACTACTCTCGGAATGCATATTAAATACCTGGAAACGTATTCCCTCATGCATAGCATATTTTGCCTTGACAACTATGGGTGCTGCCATATTTTTAGAATGTATTTATGAGCTGCTGTAGTACCGATTATATTTTTGATTTTTAACAAGTATTTCTATCCAACGGACTTATAATGAAGGCTTTTATTGTAGGAGTACATGTTGGGAAAAATATAGAAAAGAGAAATAAATATGATACATATTAAACATTCTCAGGATGGACCCATGTGTCGTGTAGAAGATCTCGCAGATTGGCACGGGATCTCGATTGCTAAGAAGACCTTACTTCGACAGTAAAGCCCTTATCAAATAAATAGCGATTAAAATAGGTTCCGTCTAGGGTGTCCTAAGGCATCAAAGAAATAGCGATTTAAAATAGGCTTTTTGTAGGGTTCAAAGGCATCACAGACATAGGGAATAGATTAAGCAAACCTTCTGTCATCAATCGGAGATACATACATGTATCTTCTGTTTTTCAGTGAATGGAAATTGATCTCGGTTTTAGGGCTTGGAAGTGGCTGTTCACACTTTAAACTTGCAATCAATGCCTGATGTTTTGTGTGTGTTTTAGAATGTTTAATCAATTTTGAAAATACCACAGTTTGGCTGAGATTGTAAGTCGAAAACTGTCATTTTGGCGGTACCCATGTTGAATTGTGTGTAGCGTGAAACTATGTCAACTTTATTTGGTTGAAAAAGATGTCTCATGTGTTGAGCTATTTGAAAATGGAGAGGAAAAGCCTTAACGAGATTTAGGTAAGTAGCCATAAATCAAAACGTTATCATTACCGCAAATGGGAAATGAATGTAACCTATTGAGAAATGATGAAACATGTATATTATTTATAAAGGAAGAAGGTTGCCTAAGTGTTTAGGTATCTATCTTACTGAAAAATGTGTAACATGAGTACTAGTATTTCTAAAGAATAGTGTTGTCTTCGTGTCAAGTAACTATAAAAAAATCTTTGTTTCATGAAAACAGGAGACACGTTTGTTTTAAAGGTGTATGTAGATTGCTGTTTTGGCTAAAAAGGGGGCCGTGTGTATGGGGCAAATTACTAATAAAAAAAATCCCAAATTGTAATGTCGTACACTAATGGAGAAGGTAAACTCTTTTGTCCTGATTCACCGTTTAATTGCGATTTCAAAACGATTTTGAATTCCTTTACAGCTGGTTTGTTTACTTTTAGTTTTAGCTAGACATACCGTTGAACGCTTACAGCTACAGCTGGTTTGTTTACTTATAGTTTTAGCTAGCAGACCGTTGGACGCTTACAGCTTAGTCGGTTATTTCGTCGTCTTTTAGCTTTTTGTGGGTTTGTCCTGATTCAATAATTTAGAAATAAACTAAAGAAGGTGGGCGCTTCACAGTTTATTAAATAGATAAATATGAATTACGCTTTCATAACTCTATTTACATCCACCCGAAACTGTCCGTCGGGCAATAAACAATGTAACACGGAATGACCACGAATTACTCACTAATCGTATAGTTTTGGCTGAAAATCAATCTACTACCTTTTATCCAACAGGTAAATAGGTCTTATTCTTTAAATTAGTAGAAACATTATGAGAAATGTAAACAATAATATACAACTAGTTCATTTAAAGTCAGTAAAAAACATATACCATTTGAAAAGAATTGATGTTGTATTGGCTTTTAGTATATGCTCCTTACCGTTTTTATCTAATTTCTTAAAATGGCATGTTTGCCCGAAATATTGATATTGTCAGTTATTGTGCTCGTCCCATTTAAAAAAAAAACACACTCTATATCTGTAGAAGATTATTTTGGTTGCGTATAACAGAGGTAATCTTTGTCTTAAGAATGTGTTCCTTTTGTGTTTAATGGGAAAAACTACTTGCATATATATTCTATTTCAAGTGGACATATGTGTCCTAGGTAGGAACATAAACGCCATTTTCCGTTTTAAATAATTAATCGTAAGTTTGATTAAAATATGTTCCTAAGTGAAATCTTTTCTTATTTAATTCATGCAATGTAAGAAACTACGTTCATATTTTGAGTTGACATCATGTGTGGGAGTGATTCTATACATCATTATTTGCTAGTACCCCCGAATACAATCCCGTTGTCAGCTATTCTTAATTGACAGGTTATCCTATAGGTTTCACCACAGCTTTCACTGATTAACCATCTGTTTGTAGGAAGTATTAGTGGGAATGGGATTTTTCATATTGGATTTCTGTTAATATCCGTCATTCCCATGAATATTTGTCTATGTCCACTTCATACATACAAAGGACTAATCAGTGAAAGTTGTGGTGATAGCTCATGAACAAAACCCTCGACAATCACAATTCAATCACAGCTGTCAATCGGAATCACTGTGTGTTTGGAGGTGATATAATGTAAGAGTATATCTTAAGAGTTCTATTTGGTGCATTTGTGTCAAATTTGTACATTAGTTCAACATATAGTTAGCTTGATTTCTGCCAAATTTCAACACAACACAGAATAAGTGGCATATGCTTTATTAACGTCAAAGCGGAAAAATCGCTATTCAGTTGAACTGGAATTCACTCGATAAACCAAGATGACCGTCATTGTTACATTGCCTATATTAAAACGCTCGGCGCGTAGAGTAGTTGTAAAGCTAAACAAGAAAAGAATCAGTAAAACTGATGGATGCTCCCGGTTCCCCATCGCAAATATACGCTCAGAAAATTTGACCAAATAATAAAGGGCAATAACTCTGCAAATATCCATTTTTCTGGAGATGTTTGAAGAATAAATCATACCGCGCTATATTACTTTGTAAGGATTTGTCAAAGCAGGAGAATGGACAAAAAAATAAGACAATTGATTCGTTTGGAAGGCCATGAGTGGGTCATCCAAGTTTACTGACATTTAAAGAAATTAAACAATTAAACAGAAGTATACCAGGTACTGTTCATTCCAAGCCAATCCAAATGCATTCATGGTCTGAAAAATATGACGAAGTCAAATGGAGCACTGGTTTCAAAAGGTAAAGCCCGGACAAGCAATCTGGGTACAATTTGACAAATTGAAGAAACCGAGGCAATAACTCTAAAATTATTCTCGTCACGGAGAGAAAAGCGTATCACTGCACAAGGTCTTGGTAATTACTATATACCAGCCAAGTTTCAAAACCATCCTGACAATATTAAGCAAGGTATGGCCCGGATAAGCAGTCTGGGTAAAACTTGACAAATTGGAGAAACCAATAACTCTAAAAATTATTCTCGTCACGGAGAAAAAAGCGTAACACTGCACAAGGTCTTGGTAATGACTATATACCAGCCAAGTTTCCAAACAATCCTGACATTATTAACCAATGTATGGCCCAGACAAGCAGTCGACAAATTGAAGAAACCAAGGGCAATAACTCTAAAATTATTCTCGCCACGAAGAGAAAAGCGTAACACTGCACAAGGTCTTGGTAATGAGGATATACCAGCGAAGTTTCAAACCAATCCTGACAATATTACTAGAAATATCCCCCGGACAAGAAATCTTGACGGACGGACGGACGCACGCACGCACGGACGGAGGTACGGACAAAACGGCGACTATATGCTCCCCCTAAAGTTTTCGAGGAGCATAAAAATCGAGAACAGTAAGCGTATCTGTGTTTTTATTGTAGACTAAGAAATATTTAATAGAAATAATACACTCACCCATTGTAGCAAACCTTGAAATGAACCCAACTATTAAAAGTAGATTGTAGGAAGTGATTGAGAACATTTTAAAACTCCCCTTCAGTCACGTTATCTAGTGAATGTCGTATAAACTAAGATATTGTCCCGTCCTACATATGACTGTAACAAATGGTTAGGCTTATATGAAGTGGTGCGAACTTGTCCTAAGGTTTTGGGTGTGGTGGTTTACGACTTTCTTTGTATTCTTTGTATTCGCCGGATCAGTTATGCTTGACCTCATTTTGGGTTTTCAGTGCCCTCCTTTCATTTTGACAGTGTGTTTTTCTAAATCTCTTTATGCTCAATAAAGAATTGTTTACTTTAAGCTCAGGGCAGATACTGTTAAACGTTTTCACGTATGAAGTATTCCCTTTTCTTAATACTTATTGTTTTCCTTTTAATAGCAACAGCTCAACATCGTCGAAACCAGGAACAGGTAAAACATCCACTGACTATGGGTGCATTGCCCTAACCAGCGGGCCCGTGAACATTTAGAACGCACGGCCCGATGGACACACACTGCTAAATAGGCTACACAATGTTAACCATAAGAAGGAAGTCTGTCTAACAGAATTATCTATTTCTGCGAATATATTTGTGAAACCCACCGAGACACCAATCTTATTTTCATGTTAATCTGCCCGGATAAGTATTTTATTAAAAATGCATTTGTGAACCTACGTACATTATAGTGTAACTTACCAATCTAAATATATTCGCTCGTCAACTCTACATTTTATTGTTATTATCCCTATGCACTAAACTTAAGGTGGCATGAGCTGTCAAAATTCACATTTTTTTCATAATTTCTGATCGTCACGACAGTAAGAGGCTTTGAAGGCCTTCGGAAAACTAAATGATTGGCGTTGGAATGAGGAAAATCCATACAGCATGTGGCCTGTACGAACCGAAAACGTGTTCGAAAAGTAAACAAAATTTAAATAACCGGGACGACCATTCATTCATTCTAAGAGAGAGTTAGTTCAAAACAATACTTTATCGTGCATTTTTGAAACTAGAAGCACTAAAAAGCTTCTGATTTATACGTCTTGAGAAAAATAGCTAATAATTTCAACATTCTGTTTCAAAGTCAAAATATCAACATTTTTGGCAGCTCATGCCACTTGAAATCAGTTTTTAATAAATTGTCAAGATAACTTATCAATCTTTGGTTGGACCTTCTTAATATAAGTATCTTACAGTATAATAATGAAATCAAATGGTTTCGATTTAATAATGGCGGCAGGTGGAAGTCCGGTTGTTTGATCCGCTAGTAAGTTTCGTCGAATTTTTTTGTTATGAAATGTTGAATCTATGCTAGGGCTTCTCCAATCAATCAATCAATCAATCAATCCCTCGATCAGTCTACTCTATCATTTTGTTGGCTGAAATCCGGAAAGCAACAAAAACCCTATATTGAACTGGCTGGTGACTGCGGATGTGTACCGGGTAGGTGTCGTCTTCCACACCTCTGTCCTCTCGGAAAGTCTACCCACAGCTACTCAGTTCGAAGCGCTTGAAGATTTTATACGGAGCTCGTTTGGAGATATGCAAGCCACACTAAACAGGCTCTGTTGCAACCAGCTTTGAAGTAACAGATGGATTTTGAAATAATGACCTTTTTGGAATCAAAATACGATACTTTAGAAGTAAAAACCACTTTTGAAATAAATTATATCCAATTTTGAAATAATTTTCAGAACCACAATTGAAATAAAAATACGCAACGTTTGCAATAAAAACTGGCTTTTCTTTTCTTCAAAAGTAGCTTGTATTTCAAAATTAATTTTCATTTCAAAAGTTAAAAGCTGTTTATAAGTGAATTGGACAAAGCAAGAACTGAAAAACCTCTCGCTAAGGGGTTGCAGTTTTGCATTCTGTAACCGCCGACCTACCAGTTGTGTCTAGTCATCTAACCACTTATGTTGCTACGATTATCTCTGACGAGCATCCTATTTAAGCTTGTGTGTCATTCTCTATGCTTAGAGAAAACTGACGACATTCGGAAAGTCCTTGGTGACTGCTTCCCCCCCCCCCCCCCCCCTCTATTGCCAGGAATATCCCTGATATCCTTAGTTGAAAGAAAATGGCTGTATACCGGGTGGCTTAAAAAAAACTGTAATACAATTTATCGGGTCATGACGTTTACACCTAATTGTGGCTTGTGGTAACAATTTTAGAAAAATCTAATAATAACTGGCAGAAATGCAGAATATGAAAGAGTCCGGGGGTTTATTATAAAGCGTACTTCAGATGTTAATTTCATCTTTTGTACAAGTGAACGGATTTTTCGGAAATTTCGAACATAAACTGAGATAGTCCGGGTTTCTGACTTCAAAATTATTATTTTTTTGTACTGACGGTCGTATTTCGGAGTCAGGGCTCATTGCAATCAAAAAGTCTGAGTAGCCTGCACGTGTGGTCCCAACAAACTGAGGCATACTCGTTCAGGCTACGTTATAAATTCTCAACTTGTTAACTCAACTGGTAAAATTTGGTAGGCTGTGTGCTAACATTTGGCAGGGCTTGATGTAACAAGTTTAGAAAATACACACTGTTCTGTTAAAGACAACAAAATAACGTCAGACGCCAGGCACGAGAATAAATGCATTGTCCCGTCACAGCATATTTTTACTACTTATTTTAAAATTGTCGTATGGTTGCAATGCCTTGATATATTTGTCTGAATTTCACACCACAAATCTTAATTAGGTGTTTCATACCACATGTAAAATTGCATTTTATTTGTTCAAAAATTGTAGAAATGTTGGCCCCTGATCACTGGTGTTCCATTTTTTGCGGAAGGGGGGGGGGGGGGGCACCCGGTACGCGTAGAGGAAACCGCAGACCTAATTTTCAATATCACATTTCAAGTCACGTGTTCGCCCCCTGATTTTTTAATGCCTAACTCAGCCGTATACTATGATACCCACTGAATCATTTTACATAAAATACCACAGTCAAAACTCCGAAGAAAGTAAGCATAATTACTGTTCAATATTTCGGTTTATTCCGGAATTCCTAATTCCTGATGATGGTTTAATAAACTGTGATGTATAAATGTAGACTGACATAACCAAATCAACTACTCACGACCGTTTGTAACTTTCAAGGAGTTGTCTGGCCAATTTGTGGTCAACCGCGGTCAGACGGACAGCTTTTGTTAACTAATAATGTGACCGTCTGGAACAGTGGTGATTGATTGCGGTTAACTCGTTTGTTGAATATTTCATTGTAATTCAAATGCTTCATGTCTGGATTCCTTTTAGTGTTGTTATTCAGATGAACCAGTCTTCATTCCTTTGTGTGTTCATGTGGAAAACTGAACGCACGGTTTGCACAAGATTTCCAAGACACTGACGTGGTCGTGTCGGATTTCATCCCTTTTTCTCAGAGACAGTTTGATCTTCATTGAGTGAGGAGTTCAACGTTAGTTGACTGTCCAACGTTAGTTGGGCAAATTTGTATTTCCTCCTAAAATGGCGAGAATACGTTAGTATCGGTGCGTCGATAGACCTACATAATGCCAAACTGAGTGTGTGATAGCGCCTGAAACCATGAGAGATTCTCAGAGAACCCTGCTCAAAACTCGGTAGATGAAACAAGTCACTTAGCCACCAACCTAGGCAACGCTGGAGTCCCCTCTGCAATCATCGCTGGAACCAGCCACTTCACTCTTCGTTGGAACCATCGCTGGAACCAACCACTTCACTCTTCGCTGGAACCATCGTTGGAACCTTCCTATGGATCGTCCACGTAACCGAATTTGTGCACGAACTTTTCTATTTAATGACTTTTTGAGTAACATTTCCCAATAGTTTGTTGATCTTATGCGATCCTGTCATATGTTTCCTAAAATTACCAGGCCTACGCGCGTAACTTCATATACTGCTACTGTTATTGACAATATTTATCTCAATTTTCATGAAGATGACGTCTCTTGGGGAATAGTGGTAACTGACATAAGCGACCATTTTCCGATTTTCCATGTCTGTAAATTAGCTGTTAAACTTGTTCGAACCGGAGAATATACTTTCAGTAAACGAAACCTTACTCAAACAAAGATAAGTTAGTACAGAAGTGTTCATCCGTTGATTGGCAGAGTGTCTTAGATATTGATGGAGATGTAAATGAGGCTTTTGATATGTTCAACAATCAATTTAGTTCTATTTATGAAGAGTGGTTTCCAATCACTAAAAAAATTGTAAAAAAATGCAGAATTAAAAAGCCATGGGTTACAATAGAAATTTTAAACTCAATTTATGAAAAAAATCGGTTGTTTCGTCTTCAATTGGTCCATAAAACTAAGGATGTATCAGATATTTATAAAACCTACAAAAATAAATTAAATCATACTCTGTGAATAGCGAAACATGCATATTACCAAACAAAATTTACCCAAATTGACAACGATATTAAACAAACTTGGAAACTTATAAATGAGTTGTTGCAACGCAATAAAGCCACACCTATCGCTCCTCAATATAACATTGATGGTGTTCTAACGTCGAGTTCCAAACTTATAGCAAACGGTTTCAATCAATACTTTTGTGGTATAGCAACTTCTCTAGAAAATAATTTACCCCCTCCAGCAAAAGATTTTCGAGAATTTCTGTTGAATCCCAATGTTAATGATTTTACTATCGAATCCTGTTTACCTTCGGAAGTTATACTCATTATCTCTAAATTAAAAAATGCTTCTGCTGGTGTAGATGATCTAAGAATCTCCCTAGTTAAGTTGGTTGCCAACAACATTGCTAATCCAATAAGTCATATTATCAATCTATCTTTTAAGGAGGGATGTTTAACAAGCCCCCTCAAAATTGCCAAGGTCATTCCCTTATTCAAATCCGGGGACAAATCTGCAATCTCTAATTAAAGGCCTATTTCAATATTACCATGCTTTAGCAAACTTTTTGAAAAAATGATGGCATCCCGTGTAGTGTCCTTTCTTGAGGAAAACGATATTATTTCTCCAAACCAATTTGGTTTTCGTTCGAACCACTGCACAACCTCAGCATTGTTAGCTCTTCAAGAAATAATAATTAAGTCAATTGAAGTTAAGCGCTTTAGTATTTTAACATTCTTGGACTTATCAAAAGCCTTTAATACATTGAATCGTGATATCCTATTAAACAAACTACATCATTATGGGTTTAGAGGTTCTTCATATAAGTGGTTTACAAGCTACATGTACCTATCAAATAGAACACAATCTATACATTTTATTAACACAATATCTGACACTCTGCCAATTAATATTGGCGTCCGTCAAGGGTCCATTTTAAGACCTATACTTTTTTATTATATATCAACGACATCTCTTCAGTTTCCAACATCTTGAACACAATTCTTTTTGCGGACGATACAAGTTTACATTTCGATAATGAAAGCTGTATTGAGCTATTGGCTGGTATGAAAACTGAAATGGACAAAGTATGTGAATGGCTTGTTTCAAATAGGTTGTCTCTAAACCTCAAAAAAACTAAATTTATGATTATAAAACCATTTAAAAACTCCAGGTATTTTGCTAACTTAAAGTTAAATATCTCCAATACCGAAATAGAACAAATAAAAGTATTCAAATTTCTTGGAGTATATATTAATGATCTCTGCAATTGGAAAGATCATATAAACTACCTCTGTACTAAAATATCAAAGAACATAGGAGTAATAAATCACTTAAAACAACTTTTAAATAGGAAAACACTTTTTATGCTTTACTATTCAATTATTTTCCCATATCTCTCCTATTGTAATCTTGTATGGGGAAATACATTTGAAACGCATTTAAAGCCTCCAGAAACGATCGGTTCGTATAATTACTCTGTCCCATCGTTTAGAGCATACTGCCCCGCTATTTCGAAAATATAATTTATTACCAATTCAAGCGCTTAATGATTTCCAAGTCCTCATTTTTGTCCACAAATTTATTTATCATAATTACATGATCCCGTGTAAATTTCGTTTTCTTTTTCATATGTATAATCACTATCATAGTTTTAGTACTCGGTTCTGCACACTTAATTTGATTATTCCTTTGTATTTAAGCAACTTCTCTAGATTTTCTCTGAAAACCAAAGGACCTAAGGCCTGGAATAAATTACCAACATCAATTAAAAACATACAATCGCTATCACTGTTTAAACGCCATTTGTGTACTTATTTAGTATACACTTATTGTTGATATGTGGCAGTTTGGAATGGTAACGACATTTTATGTATTTTTGTACATACGTTTTATAGCTTTCTGAAACTTACCACTCGCCATTGTTTATTTCATTATTTTCTAATACTAAACGGGATATAACAAGCCCCCTGTTGTTTTACTCCCGCCATGTTTTGTATTGTTATTATGTATCTGTATTGTATATCATGGTGAATAAATTGAAATTGAAATTGATATCAGTCCAGCTTATTCTGTTTTGATTGTTTCTATGCCATATTTGTTTTCCGCGTATGACAATGGTCAATATACGAATCGGTCAAATTGGAATTCTGCCTTAGTCTCTTGGTTTATACTTTATTATTTGTTACGTTCTTAACGAAACTGGGCTCGTTTTGGGTAAAAACGAATTTGGCCTTTACTTTCCCAGAATCGTTTCGTAACAATTGGCGAGCTTGTCAGGACCCGGTTTAATTGTAATTGTAAATCATCGACCAGAGATAAGCGGAGTTCCAATTGCTGATAGTATGGCGACCTTTGATCCAGAATCTTTTGCTAGTAGTGAAAAGTCTTTAACTGATTTAGAAGAATTGCGTAAAGTAGAGTTGAGGGCACTGATCAATCACTTAAACATTTATCTCCCTTCGGCGTGTAGAAAAATTGAAATGATAAATGCACTGAGTACACATTTCGGCCTAGCAAAAGCTTCAGAAATAATCCAAACGTTTGATAGAGAGCTAGAATTGGCCAAGTTAGAGTTCGAGAAAGAAAAATTAAAACACGATCGAGAAGAACGCGAACGAGAAAGAGTATTTAAATTAGAGAGAGAAAGAGAACGAGATACGCATACTTGAAACTAAAATGCACATCGGTTGATTTGTCTAGAAACGTTAGGTTGGTTCCAAAGTTTTACGAATCTGACGTTTGCAATAAGTTTGGCTTTGCCTAAGAGATATTGGCCTTTGTTGCTACAGAGTGCGTTAACGGGTAGAGTGGGAGAAGTTTACGCTTCTTTGTCCTTAGAGCAATCCTCAGATTATTCAATCGTCAAATCTGTCATTCTCACTGCCTATGAACTCGCACCAGAGGCGTATAGGCAACGCTTTAGAAGTTGTCGTAGGCAAGGAGGCCAAACTTATGTAGAATTTGCACGGGACAAGGAAATTTCGTTTGATAGGTGGTTCCGTTCTCTGAAGATAAAGAAAAACGTCCAAAACTTAAGACAGGTTATGTTACTTGAGGAATTTAAGAAGTGTGTTCCATTAGAGATAAAGGTTCACATAGCTGACCATAAAGTACTAGAATTGCATTCTGCTGCAATCATGGCGGACGATTTCGAGGTAAATCATAAAAGTAACCAAAATCTCTCTCCACGTAATAGGAATAAAAAGTGGATGAATTCTAGAAGTTTTGATAAAGTTGATCAGAAGTCTAAAAGTGAAGTGTCAAAAGTTAGTGATGGTTATCAAAATAAACCAACAGGCAATTCAGGTAGACATGTTGTTTCTTGTAGCCATTGTGGACGTAAGGGCCACTCCGTTTCTAATTGTTGGAAGCTTCATGGTAAGCCAGTAGTATTTATTGATAGTCGGGAAACGGGTGGTCAGTTTGAGGATAAATGTCCAATCAACAAGATTAATTTGTGTCGTAGGCCTAGCCAAATAGCTGATTGTTTCTCCAGTTTTATTTCCGAAGGTTTAATCGGGTCTGGTACTGAAAGTAAACCTGTGGTTATTTTGAGAGACACGGGTGCATCCCAGTCATTACTCCTTTCTAATATTCCACCTTTAGGCGAAAGTAGTTCGCCCCAGTCGTGTGCTTTAATACAGGGCACTGAAGGCGGTTACAAACCCATTCCGTTGCACAAAGTTGATTTGAAGTGTGACCTTCTGTCGGGTCCAGTTGTTGTTGGTTTGGGCCCACCCATACCTATAGAAGGTGTACATTTATTGTTAGGGAATGATTTGGCGGGAGATAAGGTTAACTCAACCCCTATTGTCTGTGAAACTCCCATTGTTGATCTCAAAACTGAATGCCTAGAGAAAGAGTTCCCCGGAATTTTTCCAGATTGTGTGGTGACTCGATCACAGGCTGTTACAGATAAGTTAGAGTTAGAAGAGTCTAAGGATAGGGTTAAAGGTTATGCTGATGTTTGGTTGTCAGAAACGTTTCTTAACGATTTGGAACACTTATAACCAAAATGGTCAATTACAATTTGATAAGTCTTCACTTGTAAAAGAACAACAAAATGATATGTTTATCAAAGAAAAGTTAGCGACAGCCGTAAGTGAAAAGGAGACTGAAAAGTTGCCCCAATGTTTCTATATTAAGTCGTGGGTATTAATGCGTAAATGGCGGTCTCCGTATATCAAGTGGTCATCCCACGTTGTTATCGCGAGGAGATATTACGTTTAGCTCACGATATTCCTTTAGCCGGTCATGTTGGTATAAGGAAAACTGAAGCTAGCGTAACCAAGCATTTTTATTGGCCCAAATTACATAGGGATGTAGTCCAACACTGTAAAACTTGTCACACCTGTCCGGTTATTGGTAAACCCCAGCCAGCTATAAAGCCAGCACCATTAATACCAATACCAGCGTTTGAAGAACCGTTTAGTCATGTTTTAGTTGACGTAGTTGGTCCACTACCCAGAACTAAATCGGGTTTTAAATTCTGGTTGACTATCATGGGTATATCTTCACGCTTCCCAGAAGCTATCTCCTTAAAAACAATCCCATCTAAATCGGTTCTTGATGAGTTGTTAAAATTTTTCACCCGTTATGGTCTTCCGAAAGAGATTCAGTCGGACCAAGGTACCAACTTCATGTCAGGAATATTTCAACCGGTTATGAATGAGTTAGGAATTAAACAAATTCGATCAACTGCATTCCATCCTCAGTCACAGGGTTCCTTGGAGCGATATCACCAAACAATGAAAACTATGCTTCGAGCTTTCTGTTTAGAATATCCAGAGAATTGGGATAAAGGCATAGAATTTGTTTTGTTTGCATCTCGGGATATGCCAATCGAGTCGACAGGGTTCACTCCATTTGATTTAGTTTATGGCCACGAAGTACGAGGGCCTCTAAAGTTGGTAAAAGAAAAAATCCTGTCTGAAAAATGTAACACTAACTTTTTAGATTATGTTTCTAGTTTCAAAGAAAGGCTCTATAAAGCTTGCGAGGTTGCTAGGGAGCTCTTAAAAGCATCCCAAGATATCATGAAAAAACAGTTTGATATTAAGTCAGAATATCGTACTTTCGCACCAGGCGACAAGGTATTAGTGTTGTTGTCAGTAACCGGCGAACCCCTGGCTTCCAAGTTCTGTGGTCCATACATTGTAGAACGTAAACTTAATCAAGTTAAATATGTAATTAGAACACCAGACAGAAGAAAATCTACGAGAGTTTGTCACATTAACATGATTAAGAAATACCACGAACGAACATAAAACTCAACAGTACTTAGTCTATCAAAGGTGGCAATAAATGTCAATCAAATTTCGAATGAATCGTCTAGTGATTGTAATGAGTTTAACGATTGCTTTGACCCGTCTATAGCACCTAAATTGACGAACTCGAATTTCTTGATAAATATTAATATTAATTTATGTTACCTAGATGACGAAAGAAAATCTGATATTAAACAAGTAATCTCCAATTTTCCAGAAATATGTTCAGACAAGCTTGGTCGCTCGTCTCTTGTTATACATGATGTTGACGTGGGCAACGCTGAACCAATCAAGCAGAACCCTTACAGGTTAAACCCTCTTAAAGCCGAGATAGTTCGTAAAGAAATTGAGTATATGTTAGTTAATGACGTAATTGAGTATAGTCAAAGTCCTTGGAGTAGTCCAATTGTTTTAATACCAAAACCTAATGGTTCTCATAGATTTTGTATCGATTATCAGAAAGTAAACTCTGTGAGTAAAACTGATTCTTTCCCAATACCAAGAATTGAGGACTGTATTGATCGTCTTGGTAAAGCTAGATATTTGACTAAAATTGATCTCATGAAAGGTTATTGGCAAGTGCCGTTATCTGACCGGGCTAAGGAAGTCTCTGCCTTTGTGACCCCTGAAGGTCTGTTTAATTGTTAAGTTACCCTCTTTGGGATGAAAAATAGTGGGCGGAGCTTCCAGCGCATTATTAATACAATAACACGTGACCTGGACCATTCGGTTGTTTACATTGATGATGTTATATGCTACAGTTCATCCTGGGCCGAGCATTTCAAAGATCTAGTTCATTTGTTTGAAAAGTTGCCAGATGCTAACCTTGTCGTAAATCTTAACAAATGTGAATTTGCGAAAGCTCACGTCACATATTTAGGCCATATAATTGGTCAAGGTCAAATTGCGTCAAGAGAGGCGAAAGTCAAAGCCATTCTCGATTTTCCTGTACCTAGTAACAAAAGGGAATTAATGAGATTTTTGGGAATGAGTGGATTTTACAGGAAATTCGTTGAAAAGTATAGTGACATTGTTGTTCCACTCACTGACCTGTTAAAAAAGAACATTAGATTTAAATGGCCAGAAAGCGCACAACAGGCGTATGATCGCTTAAAGGCAATCCTATCTAATCATCCAATTTTAGTGGCTCCTGATTTTTCTCGCCCATTTAAACTGGCTATCGATGCCAGCGATGTGGCTGTGGGGTGCGTATTGTTACAGGAAGATTCAAATGACATTGGCAGACCCATAGGCTATTTCTCTAAAAAATTAAACAAACACCAGAATGTCTATTCCACTGTAGAGAAAGAGGTGTTAAGTTTAGTGATGGCCGTACAGCATTTTGAGGTTTATTTAACTGCTGAGATGTAATCGTGTCAACTGATCACAACCCCTTAGTGTTCTTAGAGAAATTCAAACTAAGAACCAGCGTTTGTTTCGCTGGAGCCTAATGTTACAACCTTATTCGCTTATTGTTTTCCATGTTTCTGGAAAGAATAATGTAATCGCCGACGCTTTGTCCAGAATGTAGTTACAATAGGAAAATACAATGACAGTGAATTGTTTTTCTAATGCTTATGTGGATGTATCTTTTTCATTTTCAATGCTGGGCTGATTGTTTTATTTTTTATTTATTTTTTTTTGCTTAAGGAAAACTTTCCAAAATTTATTGCAACGTTTTTCTTTAGGAGGTGAGATGTGATGTATAAATGTAGACTGACGTAACCCAATCTACTGCTCGCGACCGTTTGTAACTTTCAAGGAGTTGTCTGGCCAATTTGTGGTCAACCGCGGTCAGACGGACCGCTTTTGTTAACTAATAATGTGACCGTCTGGAACAGTGGTGATTGATTGCGGTTAACTCGTTTGTGGAATCCTTCATTATAATTCAAATGCTTCATGTCTGGATTCCTTTTAGTGTTGTTATTCAGATGAACCAGTCTTCATTCCTTTGTGCTTTCATGTGGAAAACTGAACGCACGGTTTGCACGAGATTTCCAAGACACTGACGTGGTCGTGTCGGATTTCATCCCTTTTTCTCAGAGAACGTTTTGACGTTAGTTGACTGTCCAACGTTAGTTGGGCAAATTTTGTATTTCCTCCTAAAATGGCGAGAATACGTTAGTATCGGTGCGTCGATAGACCTATATAAGGCCATAATGAGTTTAATTTCTTTTCCAAGTGAGGATACGTTAGTATCGGTGGGTCGATAGACCTACATAATGCCAAACTGAGTGTGTGATAGCGCCTGAAACCATGGGAGATTCTCAGAGAACCCTACTCAAAACTCGGTAGATGAAACAAGTCACTTAGCCACCAACCTAGGCAACGCTGGAGTCCCCTCTGCAATCATCGCTGGAACCAACCACTTCACTCTTCGCTGGAACCATCGCTGGAACCAACTACTTCACTCTTCGCTGGAACCATCGTTGGAACCTTCCTATGGATCGTCCACGTAACCGAATTTGTGCACGAACTTTTTTATTTATTGACTTTGTGAGTAACATTTCCCCATATCAGTCCAGCATATTCTGTTTTGATTGTTTCTATACCATATTTGTTTTCCATGTATGACAATGGTCAATATACGAATCGGTCAAATTGGAATTCTGCCTTTGTCTCTGGGTTTATATCTTATTATTTCTTACGTTCTTAACGAAACTGGGCTCGTTTTGGGTGAAAACGAATTTGACCTTTACTTTCCCAGAATCGTTTCGTAACAAAACTGAAATATTGAACATTAATTACATAATTAATTTTCTTTCTTCGAAGTTTTGACTGTGGTCTATAACTCAGCCGTGCTACACGAGTTTGTTTATGTGTCTTTGATATTTCTAAACAATTACTTAACGTATAATTCTGAAGCTGATATTAACGAAAAGTTCTTTATGTGTACTGTTTGGGGAAAATAGCCATTAATTTTGAAATTCTGTTTTAACGGAAAAAATATAAAAATTTTGGCAGCTCGTGCCACATTAAAGTACCTGAATTATTAAAACATGACCAATTTGTTTGGATTTATGTTAACAGACAGGAATGCTAGAGAAAAAAGGGAGCACCTAAAAGGTGCTTTGACCCCTCAGCCAAATATGTCCAGTAATTATCAGGTTGACAATTACCACTGAATTCTGGTGAATAGTCCTTCATACTACATTAAGTAGGCATGGAAAACTAGGGATATTTATTGAGAGTATTGCAACTGTCAGTCAAATAGTAACTGAGAGTTACCTCTTATTTATCAGATTATCATGTCACATCTAAATAAAACTTGAATGAAAGAGAGTGCTAGGACTCCACTATTCAAGGGAGACATGTCATGCAACTTTCAAAACGGATTCATGAAAGGATAACTCAAATCTTTTAGTACGAAGTATATTTTCCACAAAAACGTCTGAAATTTGTTATCTATGGCAAAATGTTCACAAGCCATATTTCAAATAGAATTACATGGATAGACGTATTGTCGTTTTACGCCGCACTCCAGTTTATTTCACTTATAGAAGTTTTACGGTTCACTGTTGATGATGGTTTGAGAAAATAGAGAGACTAAGTATATATAATATTTGATAGAGCTGGATATTATTAAGTCAACAGCAAGTACGTGTGAGGTTAAGTTCGAACAAGAATTGAGCACATTGGTATCTTACTGTATTACTGTTTCAAGCGAACAGCCATCCACACAGCTTTATGGTAAGAGTAGTATGTTTCATGAACACAAGCTTTTATGTCTGAAGGCTGGAAGTTGGTAAAAATCTGATCTATGGTTGAGCGTAAGTCTGTTGTTGGAGAATTAATGACTGAATGAAAAAAGTTGCCAGTTGCATAGTAAGAGAGATACACCCCGGACAAAAAAATTAACGTCAAAATTTCAAAGGGCCATAACTCTGCAACAGAATCGTAAAACGCGGAATAAACATCACAGTGCACATATTTTGTATACTAGGAAAATTCACTGTGAGTATCAAAGCTGTCAGTTGAGTAGTAACGAAGATACAGCCCGTGCAAATAATTGTTGACAGACGTCCCATAACAATACCCCTAGCCTGAAAAGCTAAGGGGTAAAATGAAAAGTTTTACAGACATTGATATTTCATAGATTTAATGGCAAGTCGATCATGACTCCTGAATAAGACAAAACTTGGTAATAACTATAAATATGCAATCCAAACAAATAAATCTCCTAATCTTGTATTAAAAAATGACACGATAGCCAAACTGAATGAAAATTGAATGCTTCTACTTGCTACTCTCAATTATTGGATCTTCCAAGTTCGCTCCTCTTTCCATTTACACCAAAGGCTTTAAACTGAAAATGATATAAAATCAAATTGATATACTCTACACATAAAAACACATCCATTGAATATTTCTATTTGTAACTTTTTAATAAGCTCTAGAAAACGGTTAGTGTAATGATGTTAAAACTTTAGCTATGTTAAAATTTCACAGGAATTGACACTTTTCTGATTGTCACGACAAATACTGTCTCATGGAGAAATACTGATTTTGTAGAAGCTCACCTGCGATATGCCACCTTAGCAAATTTTACAAGTTGAGTTTAAAATAACACAAAAGAAGAGATCATTTATGGTGGAGACGAGGCTGTTTGGCCCGTTATAAATCATGACTACTCCATTGTTAGTGACTCTACTGATTTCTGCTCAAAGATCAACAATATCCAGCAACCAGACCAACTGATCAGCTATGATGTAATAGATCTTTTTACAAACATTCCAATACAAGAAACCATTGAATTAATCAGAGAGAGACTAACTAACCTCCAAACCCCTCTGAAAATCCCAATTGTCATTACAGAGTGTAATAGCCCTCACTGAAGCATCTGTGAATTCCACCTATTTTACCTGGAACAACACCATGTATTAGTAAGTGCATGGTCTACCAATGGGCTCTCCGTTGTCTCCACTCATTTCCATGGATCATTTTGAAACCATCGCATTAAACTCGTCCCGTGTGCTACCCATACAATGGTACAGAACATTGGACGACACCTTTGTTGTCATCAGGCATGATCCCCTTGCAGTTACTAAGTCACCTCAATTCTCAACATCCCCGTATTCAATTTACTATGGAAACAGGAGAAGATGGCAAACTACCTTTTTAGATGTCCTGATAACCCGGAAAAAAAACTCATTTCAAACCAGCGTCTACCGAAAACCCACCCACACAGATCAATACATCATACAAAGATAAAAACTAGCATTGTTTCCACCCTTGTCCGACGTGCCAAGAACATCTCCACACAATACTCCCTTTCCTCCGAAATTATTCACCTCCACAGAGTTTTCACTCAACAGAACAACTACCCACCAGAACTAATCAAGAAGATTACCACCAAAACCTTCAAATCTCAGTCTCAAGGAAGCAAGATTCTCATAGACCAGTCTCCCATCTTAGTTACAATACCATTCATTCTGCAAAGGAAGCTTAATTGCCAAAGGGTACCATAGTAGAGATACGACGTCATGGCAACTGCGATTGATCGCTCTTTGCGACGGCTTCGTGAAGAAAATAGAGTGTGTTTGATGTGGCGTTCCAGATTGTTTCACTTACATAGTACAAGTGCGTGTGAGGGGGGGGGGGGGGTATATTTTAGGCAGAAATAATTCCAACCAGGAAATGTTACGGTGTTTGAGTAACCAGTCACCAAGTAATCAAGAGGCTGTAAATGTAATTGTATGTATAGCTACGTATAGTTCAGTCAACGAACTGTATCTTTGTGCACATTAGCCCAGTGATTCGTCCAAATAATAACAATGCATGGAAATGATATGTTATTTTTAATATCAGTAGTGATATTTAGTCTTACTTTTGAAATAAACAGAGACAATGACTCACACTTATATTCTATTGATATTGAATTTTAGTCGGAAAGACCTACACAATACAGTGAAGGCGTTGCACAGAATTGTTAAAAATGAGTGTTATAAGAAAAGATGCATGTATTGCATATGCACAGTATAGTTGAATTCTAGAAACATTCCGCTTTTTACATTTGACTTTTGAGTTAAAACGTGTACATGCCTGTTATTATTTCACAACCAACTATAACATTATTGGGGTAAAACAAACTCATAGGGATTTATTCCGCCGTTCTAATTCTGGAAAATTATTTTGTTATAAACACTGTTACTTACTTATAGGTTACAACCTATTCCGTTTTTTGTACGTTTATATCTTTTTTCCAAAGATCGTTGGAAATAACGCAAGCGATTTTTGCGAATAGATAAATTTAGATTGTAATATTGTCATAAACAAAAAGAAAGGAAGTTCTTTTGTAATCCATATGTATGTAACGATTGTTTCAGCTTTCGGTTTTAACAATACCAATCAAACAAGTTATTTGTCTTTATCTTGATTAACATATAACCGTCAAATAAAAAACAAAACTTCGGTATGATAGAAATGATAGGTTTGTGCGAAAACAGCCAAGGGGTGGGGGGGGGGGGGGGCATTGAATGCTTAAATTTAGTCTAAGAAATTACCAATGTTGGTCTTCCCAGCTGCAAACCGATAAAAATATCTGAAAGTAAATGACGTCAGGAAGAAACTGCTTAAATCTTTGGGTTTAGGTGACTCCGTTGAGCTCAATGTCTTGTTGTTGTGTGACAGGTAGAATTTATTGTAAATATATATATTTTGATAGGTAAATGTGTTTTTATATTATTGACCGGTACATAAGAATGTTACATGTATATGCTGGGGGTTTGAGGTCAGATTGACCAGCTGTATTATATGTTACATGTTGTCTTCAGTATTACCTTAGTACAGAGGTTTGTATGCTGAGGTACCTATTGTATGGTTTGGACTAGCCCATGGTCAGTTTGACCACAACTTGTCGGCTTCTGATTGGTTGAGGATTAGGGTTGCGCCAAACTAACATTTTGAATTACTTTATTCCAAGCCTTCACTCTTAACATTTTTCTTGGTGCCTTTGCACCTTTTCAACTGACTGCTTGAACTGGACATTGGACAGAATAAGGTAAAGATATCATGACTTTCATTCTACATGTCTTTCTGGATTCAATTTCTAGAGATAGTATATATTTGAACCCTATTGAGCTTTACAAGCCTGAAGCATCCTGTTGATATAAGTGACTTCTGTTTAGTTGTTTACCGGTATCAATTAACCTGTATACCATGAATAGTTTATTACATGTAGGTGAGTGCATGAGTGTGTGAATGTGCGTAAGTGTGATATATTCGACTATTTAGGTGTCTAATATCCCTGACTTTTATACACAGGTCTGGATTGTATTTATCAACTATATGTAGTGGAATTTGTACACGGAATACGCCTCAGTGTCACCCACAGGGTATGGAACGTTTACATGTTTCATTGTGTAATAACTAATCGAGTTATTTCGTTTTCCTATCCATACCATATTTCACTGTTGTAATGTACATATTTTTATTGTTTGCCTGTTGCAGGGTGTCGTTGTACTGCGTCATTTTGGCGCGTGAATCTACCACTCTAAATAAAGGGCACTCGAACTTTACCCCCGTGACTTGTGTTTTTGATTTACCAGCGCCAGTCGTATACGGTTACAGTTGTTTTTTTTAGCTTATTGGCATGTTCATTCTGAAAGAATGATGTACGCCATACTAAGTACGACATTTTGGACATTGGATTAAAATGGACAAAAAATAAATAAAATATATCCAAAAGTACATGCACTCGTCGATAGATAGCTCTACATTGGCTCAATCATTGATACATAGATTACAAAGATACAAAACATATGTGACTAGTTCCTCTCAATTATTTTCGTTTATTCGCCTCAATACACTAGCGGTTAATGATTGGTCTAAGGGAGATTACTTTGAAATCCCATAGTTTAGTTCCCGGGTAATTTGTGTTGGTGTGTTCCGGCGTTTGGCGAAAACTAAAAACATCAATCTAATAGGCCTGCGCCAAAGCTACGTCACAAAAGCTAATGAATATTTATGAGCATGTACGCAACCCGGAAGTCGGGCAAGTTTTGAGGCCGGCCATATGCGATAGCATGACGAACATGTCGTTGTCGGCAAGTTTGTCAGTTAAATTGACAGAGGATGACGTTCCAGGGGCTGCATTTTTATTTCATGATGTAGGAAAACATTCAAATGTCCAATTGCGTCGTTGGCTTGCATGTAGAGGGATGAAGACATGCGGTACGAAAACTGATTTGATCGAACGGTAGGTCACCGTCCATTTTTCATTTACTTTTCTGCACACTGCACGTTTTAGCGCCATAATAGTTGTCTCTTGACAAAAATATTTACGGCTAATTTTTTTTTACACATAAATGAAATATATCCTTATCTTATGTTGTGTTTGACACACAGCATGGGCATGGGTCAGCAGTGTGGGAAGAAATCCACCCTCTGATTGTGAGGTTACCGTTTAATCGACCATGTTTAAATTACAACATCAACGTTTGTTTTGACTTTGAGTTAATCTGACAGAGAAAGACTTCTTTTCGACCCAACAAATTAACTAATAAAAATGAAGCTTTTTACATTTTGTTATAACTGATTGAAAAACATTAATTTTTGAGAATTGGTCATTGTGCCTAAGTATTAAAGTAAGAAGATTAAGATGAACAACAAAATTTAAATTAGCACGACTAGTGACATGATTAAAACTTAAAAGTTGGCCTTTAATTTTACGCACACTTAATTCAATAATTGCTCAGAAGGAATTTAAAACTAATAAATTATCTAAAACAAGATATTAAATTATAATTCTTAACAGAAAAAAACACATCCTACATATAATGCCTGATCAAATCTCTTACATTTTCCCTTTACAGGTGCAAACAATGTATACAATCTGGGAAAGAGATTGATGTAGCAATTGACGGGGGGAAATGGTATGAAAAGAAAGTCAAATCACTTTCTCCTGAAACATCACAAAACATTTTTCCTATATTTGGATGGAAACCTTTTTTGCAAGAAAACCTTCCAAACCTTTTCAATTATGGACATGTATATCATTGGTTAATTGAGACTTTGCCAGAAGATATGATGAATGTTGACAGTGGTAGAAACAGCGATGGGGCAAATGACTGCAGCTCAGCAGCCACTGAAAAACCACTACGTCGAGGAAGAATGTATGTCAGTTCTGGACATGTGGGTGAAGTTCAGGTGAAACAGTGTGAAAATAAACTCCACTACAAAGCAAATGTTTTACCATCAATGCGTTCCGGTACTTACACAGTTACAGCTACATTTTTTAATATGAGTGGAAGTGTTTTAGATGCCAGCTGCCACTGCAAAGCTTCTTCTTTGAGTAGATTCAGCCATATTTCTGCCCTTTTGTGTTTTTTGTCAGACTGCTCAAGTACAGAAAATAATGGTGCGAAACCTTCTTGTACAGACCTGCCCTGTCAGTGGAATCGTGGACAAAAAAGAAAAACCCTAAAGATATAAATAAGGTCAGCTATTCATCAAACAAGAAAAAAGTATAAATATTGAGTACTGAGTACTAAAACAACTCAAGGAGAAATTGATCGGTTTCTGTGTGATCTCGAGACTGGAGGGAATGATAAAGATATCTGTATGTGGGAAACCCTTCTTTGCTATAAATATGACGACTATTCACTTACCCCTGAAGAAGAGTCTCTGTTACGAGTGAAAATAAATATTTTACAGGACAACTTATGTAAAAATCTGTCACCCATGATGTTGGAGAACACCATTGAGCAATCTGCATCTAATTCATGGATAGGTGAGCGCTCTTATAAGATGACTGCCTCCACAGCAAAGGAGGCTTTTTAACTGATGAAAGCATTAGAGGGGAGTGGTCCAAGCCAAGGGCTTTTGTATCGTTTGTGTACTTTTCTTCGGAAAAAAGTGTGGGGCCTGGATCGCGTTGTTACGAAATACATTCTTGAGGGGCTAGCAAAAGAAGACCTAGCACGAGATCAATATTGCTCATTCATGAAAGAAAAAATCGCAGAATTTTCTGTGAAAAAGTCTGGGTTATGGATTAGTGGTGATTTTCCTCAACTTGCTTGTAGTCCAGATGGTTTAGTGGTGGACCCATCTGAAACAAGTCCAAATGGCCTTTTGGAAATTAAGGTATTGAAGATTTTCAAAGAGAATACCTTGATTGATATTTTAAGAATGGTTGAGAATGGAACCGACAAAGAAAGACTTTCACAACAGTGTTTCACAGTCAATGATGGAGAGATTGTGCTAAAAAAAAGGTCATCCCTATTATTTTCAAGTTCAATTTCAACTGGGTGTTACTAATTATGAATGGTGTGACTTTGTTCTCTGGTCACCAAATTGTGATCCAGTTGTACAAAGGATAAGGAGGAACAATGACTTTATTAGAAACATCTTTTCGTCTAACTTACAGCTTTGACAAAGGGTTGTAGCAGGTGAAATTTTTGAAATGAAGTGTCCAAGACATTTAAATCCCATTGTTTTATGATGATCAGTGCTAGTTTTCTTAACAACAAACTGTGTTTATTGACCCTTTTAAATAACTTCAACAAAATCTGCCATTACTGTTATTTTCAATGAGACAACTGCTCTTCATGTGCACATTGCAGATGGCAGGCAGCGGATGGGAAAGGGCCCATCAGCCACTCACTTGTCATGTGCATTGTACACATGAAGAGGAGGTTCCAATCAACTGGGCCATCTCCCACTAACCTGTTTCTCGTCTTGATTGAAACAGTCATGTTGATAATTTCTTGCATGGATTACTTGATATTCATGTCTTCTTACTATTCAATTCATACGTGTATATTCATACATGTCTTCTTAATACATGTATGTGGTCTTTGCCAGTGATCACAGGAACCCAAAGGGAACAATAACAAAATATACACGATGATTTAGCTATTATTTAACCAGTGCTTGTCTTTATTATTCTGTTTCAAATGAAGCTGCTTAGCGTGTTGATTGATTGAGAGATCAGTTTAAAGGAATTCAAAGAAGTATTTTTATATCCTATCGCAGATTTAGTTTTTTTACCGTCAAATTGAATGTCAGTATTGCATATTTTCCCAGTAACCAACAGATGATGACTGTCAAGGGTTTCCAAAAATATATAATTGAAAAAGATTAACAGCAGCGTTAAACACCAAATCATCACTAAGTGATAATTTGTGTTTAACGCAGCTATCAATTCTATGTTTCAAAGGAATTAACTATCTTTGTTTTGGTATATCTTAACTGAACAATGTTGTTTCTTGTTTTCAACACAGTGACTGGGGTAATGATTGATTGAGTATTTGGTGTTTTACGCCACACTCAAGATCCTTTCGGGTTGGAAGTTGAAATTCCACTCAGTCCCCAAAAATTGGAACATTTTCTGATTGGATTTTCATCCCATTGTCCTATGTGGCATGTCCCATTATGTCTGTGACAATCGTAAGTTTGTGAGTTTCCCTGTGCATAGAGCTTGGTTTCCTCCTACAATAAACCTGGAAATGCCGCCATGTAAATACTTTTCATTGCAGCGTAAAATACGAAACAATCAGGATTATTTCACTTAAATGACTGTATTTCCAGGTTTATTATGGAAGGAAGTCAGGCTCTGCCCAGACAAAAACCCTCCCACTTTGGTTGATCAATTAAAACCCTGTAAAAAATGTTTTTTTCGACCGAATGTGAGTCAAAGACCAACGATCTACCTACTGAGCCACGGAAGCCCAGCCCAGTGAAACAAAAACACTTATGAAGTATCCAAACAAAACAAACTTGAGGTTTATACACAGTTAAATCTTTTGTTTATTTTGGTAAACATTTAAAGCACTAGTTTTAAACAACAACTGATATATAACAAAGTCTGAAAGATGGTAAAGAAATAGTCCAGACGAGTCAATTCATAAAATGACAGTTGTCATTAACTTGCCAACTGCTTTTGGAAATTCACCAAACAACAAGCGACAAAAACAGCCTGAGATGCTAGGTGTGACATATTTAATGGCATTCTTCCAGATATTAGCCTGAATTTTTTGATGCGCTCATTATACCGCTCCACGTGAATTCTTGCTTTAGCAATTTTCTTTGTTAATAACTCTTCTCTGGCACTTAACTTATCTCTTCCTTTGAGAAATGGGGAAATATTCATGTTAACTTGTCTAGCCATGAGTAAATCCTCCACTGTAAAGCCACGGTCAACTAATAATAAGTCCCCAGGGTTCAAGTATTCTAAAATTCCACACTGCTCAAATATTTCCCTGTCACTAATTGCCCCTTCAAACAAGTTTTAAACAAATACACCAGCACCATTTGGGGCAACAGCCATCAGACATTTCATTGTGTGGTGACTTTTATAGTTGGAGAAGAGATTTCCCTGTCGCTTTAAATCTCCAGGCATATCACAGAAAAATTCTGTACAATCAACTGAGCACCTGACATTTTTGGACCCTTTAAAAGACGCTGGAATAAATTTTCGTAGGGCTGATCGGTCGGGGAACATAACTGATCGAAGGTCATTAAAGTGGTGGTACAAAAATTGCAGCCATGTAAAAATTCTGCGTAAAGAAGTTTCAGACAAATGGAATAGAAGACTCATTGTTTCAAAACAGTAAACGCGGCGAAGTCGTACTAGACAAATAAAGAGTTCATCAATAGGCCTAGTCTTTTTCGAAGCCAATGATACTTTTCTAGATCTTTTAGATTTCCCCCAATAATTCAAATTGTTTACAACTGGCCCCAGAAACTTAAATAAAGCAAAAAACTGAAAATAAACTAATCCAGTCTAAAACTTTATTTTTTTTGTCATTATGCTTTATAGAGTCAAGGTTTAAGATAGCCTTGTCGTGTTTTAGTGGTTTTGTCAATGGAAGGTTTCCTTAGATTTATCTGGTTTCTTAAAGTCATAGTTTCAATCAATGACTGGATAATATATTTGTCATATATAGTTTGTGAAGCAACGTCCGTTTTACATTCCTCAGTTTGACTTTCTGTTGATGTTTGCTGAAGTCCAGTCTGAGTTTCACTTGTTACCAACTGCAAGAAAACAAGATATGGTTTACTGGGTTTTCAGCATGGTGATGTATAGCGATATTGCAATGTAAAATAGGTTATGTTTATTCTGACTTATAGCATCAGGCACAGGAAAGTGCTAGTTTATAGGAGAACAAATTGTTTATGAAATTTAGCTTTCACACTAACGCTAAAAACGCCCATTATAGATTGCACAATTTATCCACAGGCTAACGTGACAAATAAAATGCCATATAAGACTGATTTACCATCGATGATGTTTGTGTTTCGGACAGAAACGATTTGTGGAGGGAGAATAGTGCCTCAGCTGCGTCCAGTCTTCTGTGTTTATGATCTTGGCTTGCACTTGTAGTACCGCCTGCATTAGTTTCCACAAACTCTCTTCTTTTCGGACGGGACAACTTCTCAAGCTGTTAAGAAATAATTTAAAAGAAAAAAAAAATGTAAAAATGAATTTTGCTAATCAAAAACTAAACCATCTACTTTAGCCTAGGTCTACTATTAATTTATAATTATAACTTACGACATTAGTCTGAAGTAGACCTAGCCACAGTCTATAGGGCCTACGGCCTTTCTCAACCCAATTAAACGGGAACCTAGCAAAGTAGCACTAGCAGCACACAAGTGTCTCGCCCTGTTTTACTTACTTACCCAGTCCCCACTCTGGTGAGTGTTTAACTTCAGAATATTTACTTACTAATACACAGCAGTTGAAAATAAAATGTAGTACAACAATACTCACGTCTTTTAGTGTTGCCGTATCAGGAATTGGATCTGGGTGATCAACTGTCTGTCCTTTCCCATCGAAAAATGTTTACTGCAAATGAAAGTCCCCTTGTTTACACGATCAACGTTAAAAGTCTCAGACGGTCTACCGCACACATGAATCCACCGTTTGCATTTCTCCGGCTGAGTCTTGGGTTTCGGAAAGTTGATGAAAAACACATCTTTCATGTGGGGCTTGTCAAAATACCGTGAGTCGCTTTGAGTGAGAAATTGTCCCAACGTCCTCGATCAAGGGGCGGGTGCTCAGAATGTAGGAGAATAAGATCAGACAACTGTAATCATTGTTTTATTTGTGGTTCTTCTTAACATTTTAAGTCTGGATGTAGGTCACTTAGAAATACGTCATCGTCGGGAAACTGGAACAGGTCACCACAGAGGGACATGTGATGTAGGTCACGTAGAAATACGTCATCGTCGGGAAACTGGAACAGGTCACCACAGAGGGACATGTGATGGCCACTGAAATTTCTCGAGAGTCCCATGATGAACTTGACTTTTTGAAAATAAATTTACATCCATCATTCACAACCGATAAACAAAACAAATTGTCCAATCTCATTGGCAGAAAGTGCCAGATGCGATGTGTTTTAAATGGGGTAAAATTTGAAGTGTTGTGGGACACTGACCGGGGGGGGGGGGGGGCACAAGTGTCCCTCTTTTCCAAAAAGTGGGTCAATCAGAATTTTCAAAACTGTGAATTAAAGCCAACAAGTGAATTCCTAGGAGATAATAATCTTGACATTGTTGCAGCAATTCCTTTCGACGGATGGATTGCAGTCGAATTTAAACTGTTGAACAATTCAGATAATAAACTTACAGTTCCCTTTCTGGTCACCAATCTTAGTGGTATGGAAGAACCGATAGTTGGTTATAACGTCATAGAACACTATCTTGAAAATGGCCGTAATTTTGAATCCAATGCGAAATTAATACAATCGGGGCTACCCACTGTGAATAAAAGTACACTAAAAGCTATGATTAATTTAATTCATAAGCCAGTTTCGCCAACCATAGGTCACGTGACAACTGGCCGGAAAAGTCACAATATACCTGCTAGGAAATGTGTTTTCATCAAATGTGCTACTCGGACAAAGTTAAATCATGCTACAGATGTAGTATTTGAACCCAATATTGAACAACCATGGGCAGATGGTCTTCTAATTCACCAAACTCTATTGACTGTGAAAAAGGGTAATAGAGTAAAAGTACAGGTGTGTGTCAGCAATACAACTGGGAATGACTTAAAGTTGAAAAACGGGTGTGTTGTAGGGACATTAAATGAGATCAGATCCATAATTCCAACCAAAAACGAAATTCCAACTTCGTCAAAACACAGTATTGACCAAAACTCTACTAAGTGGAATCCTGCTATTGATCTCACGAACACTGACTTAACAAATGAACAAAAGGAACAAGTAACCGCCACGATATATGAACAATGTAATGCTTTTTCTCGTGATGACTCCGATATTGGTTGTGTTTCTGATTTAGAATTGGATATTAAACTTGTAGATGACACTCCAGTACACCAAAACTATGTTTCAGCTCCGAAGCCTTTATATCAAGAAGTGAAGGATTATTTGTTAGACTTAATTGAAAAACAGTGGATTCGGAAAAGTGATTCTTCATATTGTAGCCCAATGGTGTGTGTCAGAAAAAAGGACGGGACACTTAGACTTTGCATTGACTATAGAAAACTAAATAAAAAGTCCAAACCGAACCGACAGCCAATCCCCAGAATTCAGGATGCCCTAAACAGTCTTCGTGGTAAATCCTGGTTTTCTTTAATTGACCAGGGTAAGGCGTATCATCAAGGTTTTGTCAAAGAACATTGTCGACACTTAACTGCTTTCATTAGCCCGTTTGGATTATGGGAATGGAACAGAGTTGCATTCGGGGTCTCGGGAGCTCCTGGAACATTTCAATCCTTTATGGACCAGAGAGACACAATATGTATCCCGTATCTGGACGATGTACTCGTTTATAGTGACTCATTTGAATCTCACCTAAAACATACAAGATAAGTTCTCCAACGTCTACAAGAAAAGGGAATAAAGTTAAAACCTTCAAAATGGGAATTTTTCAGACAAGAGATCAGATATCTAGGTCATTTGGTATCGAAAAATGGCTACCGAATGGACCCTAAAGAGAAGGAACCAATTCTCAAGTTAAAAGAGAAGCAACCAAAGACAGTTGGTGAACTCAGACAAATACTTGGTCTTCTAGGTTACTACCGGAAATACTTACCAGACTTCTCTCGACGAGCAAAATGTTTATATGACCTACTGAAAAAGAAAGAAAACCAGTCAGGAAAAGGAAAAAGGGGGAAAAACATTTGCCAGACAGACTCTAGACAAAGTGTAGAATGGACAAAAGACCATGGACAATGTGCTCTCATTACTTATAGATGATTTACTTTCTGACCACGTCATGGCATTCCCGGACTTTAATAATAAGTTTGTGCTTCACGTTGACGCGTCCCAAAAGGGATTGGGCGCAGTACTCTACCAACCTCAGGAAAGTGACAAGATGTGGGTAATCGCATATGGTTCTCGTACACTGACACCAGCAGAACAAAAATATCATCTGCATTCAGGGAAACTAGAATTCCTGGCCCTAAAATGGGCGATAACGGAACGCTTCAGAGATTACTTATACTATGCCCCAGGATTCACGGTCTACAGCGACAACAACCCCCTCACTTACATCATCACAACAGCGAAACTAGACAGCACCAGGCACAGATGGGTTTCTGAGTTATGTGATTTTGAATTTGACATCAAATACAGACCTGGCAAAAAGAATACGGATGCAGACACCTTATCCAGGCTGCCCATGAGCCTGAGTCAAGCAGAAGTAGAATTTTCCAAGTCAGTTACACCAGACATCTTGCATGCAGCGGTTGATCGTATTAATTCATCTATGTCAGAACATGTGACGATAGCTTCATTAACTGGTGACATCTCTGTGATCGACAATTTGGAACAACCCAACAAAACAGCACTACCAATACTTACTAGCGAGATAATCATAACAGCCCAAAAAGAGGACCCTGAAATAAGCCAAGTTTTGCCCTGGATTGAACCTAATCAACGACCCCCAGCAAGACAAGGCTCTTCAAAAACGAACACTTTATTCAAAGAATTGAGCAGATTGCAGTACAACGAACGTGGTATTCTCATTAGGAAGTGCATCTTGACAGGTGGAAGGGAAAGGTCACAAATTGCTCTTCCATCGAAGTTCAGAGAACAGGTGTTCAAGAAGCTACATGATAATATGGGTCACATGGGATTAGAGCGTGTGATATCTCTTGCAAGGGAAAGATTCTTCTGGCCTCGAATGACAAGCGATATTGAGGAGTACGTAAACGCCAAGTGCAGCTGTCTTAAAGACAAGAAACCCACTCTACCAACAAGGGCCCCACTCAAACCCATAGTAACATCATCACCTTTTGAAATGATTTCAATCGATTTTCTACATCTAGATCGATCTAAGGGAGGATTTGAGTACCTTCTCGTCGTAGTTGACCACTTCACACGATTTGCCCAGGCATATCCTACCAGGAATAAAGCCAGTAAGACTACAGCCGAAATAATTTTCAATGACTTTAACAGAACGATATTGAGTATGCTCAGGACACTGCCCGCTGGTTACAAACAGAATTGGAAGGAGCACGTGAATAAGTTAGTTCACGCTTACAACTGCACCCGGAACGATGCTACTGGTTATTCCCCTTTGTTTTTGCTTTTTGGTCGATCTCCACGCCTTCCAATCGACATCGTCTTCGACCTTGAAGATACATCTAACATAGTGTCAAAGCAACAATATGTTCAAAACTGGCAAGACTGCATGCGTCAAGCTTATCAGCACGCTGCTGAAGCTGCTGCAAAATCATCTGCTAAGGGCAAGAAAGACTACGACAAGCGGTTGCGCGGTTCTGTGCTCTTACCAGGCGACAGAGTTTTAGTCAGAAATCTTTCCGAGAGAGGCGGTACAGGAAAATTAAGGTCTTGGTGTGAAAAACACATTCATGTGATCGTGAGACGTATTGAGGAAGATAGTCCTATCTACGAAGTGAAACCTGAAAATGGCAATGGGAGGATAAGAATTCTTCATCGAAATTTATTGTTTCAGTTTGATAATCTTCCTCTGGAGACTCCGATTGAAACGAAGATGGAATCCAAGCGACCACGAAATCAGAAGCCTTTGAGACTGAAGGAGCCTTCTAGAGTGATTCAAAGAGAAGTATCGGAATCTGACTCCGATTCGCATTTAGATTGGCCTGACTGGTTCTCTGAGACGGATCACCAAGAGCTCAATCCACAGGCGACTCCATTCTCTCCCGTCCATCCCCAACCCGATGTCAGTACACAACCAGAATCAGTTGCTGTGCCTCCTACTCATGACGATTCTAGACCCCCAACGCACTAGACGACCACCTTCAAGGCTCACGTATGATTCGATGGGAAGAATGTCGGAAACACGAGTATATCCAGCAGTCAACAGTAACCATGCTACTTGGCAGTGTGCACCTGTGCTTTTCCAATGGATTCCTGCGTTTATTCAATGGATTCCTGGAGTGTGATTATTTTCTTAATTTTGTGAACATTTTCTTTAAGACTGTTGTGTTATTATTGAACTTCCATGGACTGTCGATTAGAATTCGGTGAATGATCTGTGATTCGAAAGGACTGACCTTTTGTGTGAAAAATAATTTCGTTTTATGATTCAACCTGTTTTTCAAGGATATCAACTGAGGACTGTGAACATTACAATGTGTGTTTATCCGTTGAGATCAGTGACAGATGCAATACAAACAGATTCTGGGTTCGGATCCACCCAGATAGATAGGAGTGTTAGTTGTAAACTGGTATTTGTATTTAGAGACTCACTCGTGCTTTTGGAAACACCTCAATCCTGACAGACATAGTCAAACAGAGCTCCTTTCTATTGAATTGGCCATTTTATAGATTCGGACTCTAATTCTCATGCTTTAGACTTAGTCACAGGTGTTTTTATCTAAATACTATCGTATACCTTGTTTGATATCCATTTTGAATAGTAAATGTCGAGACGACATTTGATTGATGGGGGGAGAGTGTGACTAGTTCCTCTCAATTATTTTCGTTTATTCGCCTCAATACACTAGCGGTTAATGATTGGTCTAAGGGAGATTACTTTGAAATCCCATAGTTTAGTTCCTGGGTAATTTGTGTTGGTGTGTTCCGGCGTTTGGCGAAAACTAAAAACATCAATCTAATTTCGTCTCTTCGTTTTTTCAGGTATTGTATAGTTT